>VYZR01025777.1:2715-20458 GCA_013400675.1 Oxylabes madagascariensis
TGCTTCTTAGATTCCCATTATGATCACAGGACAATGTTCTTTTCATGCATTTTGGAGAGTATTTTGCAAAATGTCCCCTTTACTGATTTTGTTCTTAATTTGCTCTTAAATAGATGTTCAATAGAGAATATTCAAAGTTCACATATCAAAATACCTGATCAATCATACGGGTTTTTTTCATACTGCGGATATTTAAAATTTCTAACCTTAATTAATCAAAGTACATCTGAAAAAAAAAAGATACATACATCTGCTCTTTTACAACAAAGCAAGCCATCAACTCTTTTTTGAAAAGTCTGTTTGATGCTCTTGAGTAGGTCCTTAGCCTTCTGGGACTCCTGAAGTAGCGGATGAAAATCACTGCTATCAAGATTCTGCAATTATAAAAACAAATGGGGAAAAATAATTTAACTACTGTTCAAACACCAACTGAAAGCAGCTTTCTTACTTTACTGTGCAAACATCAATACAAGACTGCCTGGCATAGCAGAATTGAGTGTAAATGTATCTAATGCCCTGCATATAAATTAGTAAGCATTTCTAAACAAGATATTACTTTATTACTTTGAATCACTCTACAGTAAGCCACTGCTTTCATCAGCCATAAGTCAGTAAATAATAACTGCAAAATTTATTGCACTTTAAGGAAATGTTTTCAGTTGCAGAAAGAATTAACCACAGGTTTACTGAGCACATCCTCAGCATTTCCATGACAGAGACTTTCAGCATCAATTCTTACTATCAACTTTTACTCAGGTGATAATTATTTTACCTTCTCAAAGTGAAGAATCATCAAAAAGAGAAAAATGCTTTGCCTCTCTCCCTGTCACCTACCTCTCCCTTGGAAGAGTAGCAATGGTAACGGCCTCTTACAGCTTCTGCAAGGTTCTTTAGAACTGCCTACATATAAAAATAGGAAGAGAAAAGTTACTTTGATTTGACAGACTCTTTTGATAATGTGGGTTGCTGGTACTCAGTTCTCAGTAGAGACAAAGAAAGAATATTTGAGATACCTGTAGTGAGAAAGCCAAAATAATTACGTTTCCATCATTTGCTCACCAGTCTTACTTTAATATGGCTGAAAAACTCAGTAAAGCAAGTTACAAGTTGATGCTCCAAACAACTTTTTCATGTGTGCAAATGTGCTCTGAAGAGAATACAACACTCATTCAAGAACTCTAATGACTAGGTTAGCTTCCCCACAAGTTTATGAGAGAAAGCATTACAGCTGAATAGGAAAAAAAATGACAGGGCACTTCAGGAAATTAAGTATTAACACAATTACTTACAAGAGAAGCAGGGTTGGTGCAATCATATGTAACAGTGTGAATCTGCACTTTTCTCCCCAGTGTACACTGCTGAGCATAATCACATAATATTTCAAAAGACTGATCAGGGCTGATTAAAAAAAGTAAAGAAAAAAGGTATTAACAATGGCAGTAATCAAATGGGAAAAAAAAGGCCACATTGAAGAAGACATGGAAGAAAATATGGGAAAGAAATAATAAATCATGGGAATTATTTAGGCATTTAGCATTATCATACTTTTGGAAGGACTTTCTCTCCCTCTTTCAACCATTACTGAGATGTCACTACCGGAGTGTGGTTCTGTCCTGAAAATCTGAATGACAAAAAAACCACTAGGATTCTGTTTCCATTCATAAAAGCTTGTGAATGAAATGTTCTGAAGTATTCCCTGCTAGCCCTGGAAGCTAAAAATCAGGAGTTGTGGCTTTGACTGCTGCAATAGAAAACTTTTCAACTCTGGTATGTAAAGATGTCCTCTGTTTCCAAAGGCACCAAAAAAAGTAAAACTTTGCTTTATGTTTAGAACTTAGTGCCCCACACAGCTTTCACTTCCTGAGCTCTGATGGCTAGAAAAAACCCTTCCTTCCAGCTACACTTCTGCCAGAGACAGAAATTAAGGAATTTTTCACATAACATGAACAGTATTCTGCTCAGAGCAGATCTAAGCAAAACTTGGAACCTTGTAATCAATAATAAAGTACCTGAAATTTAAGTTCAGTTACTCTAAGTATCAATCTTGCCAGGCTTACACCATCCCTTTTTACACAACAACAACAACAAAAATTAATATATTAGGAGTAAGGTAACACTCCTAGAATCCTTACTGTAGTCTCTTCCTTGTAATCCCAACTCCAATATTGCAATTTTCAAATTATGACAGTAGAACTGCAGAATTTAAGTCCATAACAGATATAATCTCATCTGGTTTTATTTATTTAATCAGACATTTTAAGTTCTCCATCAGCACTACTAAGATCACAGAGAGAAGAATCTTTGAATGCTTAATGCTAATTTATAGCAAAATCTATCTTATCCTCTTATCTTCCCAGAGGCGTGGACTCTCTCAGTGACATCTTTAATGACACTTAATTGATGTAAAATTAGAGCTAGCAGGCTCCCAATAGATTACTGTGATAAGTGATCTGCAAAGTAAAAACATAGCTTCATATTAGAAAAGAGAAGATTTATAAATAGCAAAAAAGGGGAAGAAATAAAGGAATTCAAAGGTATAAACTAAAAATATGTAAAACTCAGACCTTAAATTTTCTATTTATTTTTGTGTCAAGTTCAGTTTCTTCTATCAATGCTGTACCCACGTTAAATCTGGTTGTTAAGACAGATAATGAACTTACCAGCTTCCTACAATAAGAACCAAGGAATTCAGTTCTTTCATTGGAAGGACATGCCTTAAGGCTTTCAGCAAATTGCAGCCTCGACCAGGCTCCAGCTCTTGTATCCACTGTCTTGCTTCATGTAGCCTAGGAGAGGGAAAAAAGAGAAAGAATATTTAGGTGCTAAATAAGATAGATCACAAAGGTTACTACAAACCACAGCAGCAGCTAAGATATTTTATACACAAAAACCATCCTGAAACCAGTGACCGCATGTCAAATTCATTGCTTTTCTCCCGTCTTAAAATCAATACAGGCACAAGATGAAAAGCACTATTACCTACAAGAGACTGCTCAAATTAAGTAGACACCTTGTTTGAAACACCTTGATTTTTCAGAGAAATTAACTCACTTACACATGAACGTTGATGGTTTTTGGACTCTCCCACAGCAGTGAAATTTCTGTACTGAATGAGAGGCAGTACAGTTGCTTCTTATGACAAAGTTGCTCATCTATTAAGCACTAATAAATAAAAGATTATGAATGCATTACTATCCATGCTGCTTCTGGTAGAGTTATTATGTGAAAGACTAAAAATAGTAATTTCCTAAAAATAGTTACAGCAATATCTTCATCTACCACTAAAAATGGCTTCCAAGAAAAACTCATAGAGATTCAAATATTTGGTAAGGATAGAGACAAAGCCTGCAAACGTATGGCATTCCAACTAATTTGTTAATGGGGCAGGAGGCAGAGATATTTGTTGTAGTGGTACCAATTTTTCTCTTCAGCAGATGACCACATGAAACAGCAGTGATCTAGAATGCACACACTCACTCACCAAGCAGTTTCTAAAAACTGGTTAGCACGTAATCATGGCTAGGGCTAAACAATAGTTCAGATATTCGGGTTAAGCAAACCAGACTATGGGGAAATGGAGTTTTCCTGAAGGAGTTTTATTTGAAACACACAAATGAAACTACAGCCGCTTTTGTTAGGCAAGTTCATTCCATAAAGAATGCTGACAGAATTGAGAAACTTTACCAATAACACATCCATTAATAATATTTTAAAAGTATATACTGGATTTGTTTTGATCTGGACATTAACAAATACTACACTTCCAACAACATTCAGAGCATACTTTTCTACAACGGAAAATTTCTATTTTATCGTATATTAAGATTTTAAGCAGATTTTTTCTATTTGGTTCCTGGCTTCTAGTTCCACAAAAGCTTGATTGGTATGTTAAAATTGGCAAAATTTGCTTTATTATTACTTACCAAAAGGTTCTTCTGAAAATCCAGTAGTCTATGTCCATAACTCAAATGTGATACATCAATCAAAAGTCCAACTTTAGCTCCTTTTATAACACCGAACACCTTAGAAAAGTCACTGTACGTATTAGCTTATTTAGTTTAGTAATTTTACTGGTTATTCTGTACAACACCATTTGTAAAACAAGTATTAGGTATTTATTTTAATTTTAAACTTTTTAGCATAAAGATGACACAGTGACAAAGGAGGAAAAGAAGAAGAAAAAAAGAGTCCTACTGGCTCCCAGTTAATCCTTACCAGTGAATCATATTGCCTTCTTCCCAAGACAGCCTATTCATTACTTGAGAGGATAAATAAAAAATAACTTTGTACCCTTCAGGCTAAATCAGGCAACTTTGTGGAAACCAGATTTTGGAACGCTGCTTCTTTCCCTGTTCCCTTCAAGAGGGAGTTACATCCTGAGCATTAGCACTGCCAGGCACGGTGTGATGAAGCAGCAAGAGTGGGCACAATGAACTACAAGACAGCGCCACTCCAGGCAGAGGTTAAGCTCAGCACTGACTGCTCCCATTTAAATTGTGCTGAGAGGACCTGATGACTAAGACTGCAAAGAGAAAGGAAAAGACTAAATCTACAAAGCAGAAAACTGCATACCAATGAAAGGTCAGGAAAAACAATCCACTGTCAACATCACTGAATACGATGGGGAACTTGTAGTAAATAAAGAAAATACAAAGGCTTTCTGGAAGCCACTTTTCACTAGTATTCAAAAGTTAATTTAGTCTTTAATGCCATACAGATTTTCATTCTAAAAATATACTGCAAAGTTCAAGTTACCTTTCTGCTGTCCTGCAACAGCCACTGAATTCGGTGCTGATAGAGTTCAATCGCTCTGACAAAAGGCAGAGCACACATTTAGCTACTGCATTCTCTCACACTGGGTTTCAGTGTAACAATCAACCAGCTGTCTTCATCATATCCCTTTTCTCACAGATGCAAAATCTGTGAGAAACAGGTATTTTCAAATATGTTAAATATGCCCTTACACAACTGGTGGTTGCAGGGCTAACCACTTAAATACTTCTCTCCCTAAAGCAGAACAACTTCCAACAGTTAATTATAAAAACAGTTATAACCTGAGGTAAAACAAAATGCTTCCTGTCCTCTAAAATTGTTTTACTTTAACCAATGGATTTTTAATTCCATGCACACAGTGTCTACAAGTTGGCAAACAGAAAGTTTAAGCTGACATTTTAAAGGGGAAAATCCATTTTGCTTTTTCAAAACAGAAAAGCTGCATCTGTTCTACAAAAGCCTGACACAGTGAGGTATGCTGAAATGGCAGCACTCCTGTCAATTGTGAAGATTACTCTACAGCTATAAATTAAATTATTTAAGTTTCCTTTATTTTACACATGTAAAATTCACTTAGAATACTTTCAACTTCCATGTCATGACTGCATCCATGTCTTGAAGCTAATCCAAGTTACAGTAAGTATAACCCCCAACTACACAGTGTTACCTATGGGAACCTGACCATGCACTGGTTGCCTTTCTAAAATGAGCAAACTGCCCCACATCAACACCTTGATAAGCATCTTCCTTAAAAAACCCCAAACCTCAGTTGTAGAGACATACAATTATCCCTTACTCTAAATCTCAGCAGAAAGTATTTAATGCTGAGATACTCTGAGTGCCCAGAGATAACAAATTTAAGATTTAAGGCAGTGCCTGCAGTAATGGAGATACAGAATCAGTTACACATCAAAACAGTACAGAAGATGGATACTTACTCAGAAAGTCTGGATTCAAAATCAGTAACAGTCTCCTCTGTAAACTCCATCTCTTCACCATCATTTCCTGAATTCCTAGAGCACTGTGATTAACATCAGAGATGCACACAAGTTAAGACTGACTAGAGAAAAGGCAGTGTTGTACTTAGAAAATAGTATTGCCTTCATTTACCAGATACTCTAACGTTAATTGCAAGGATTCCAAACTGTAGTTTCTTATCCATTCTTCTGTTGTTTGCACCTTTTCAGACTGTGTTTTCTCCATTTGTCCTCTCTATAGACCAAATGAGAAAAAAATTACATGCATGAGAAATTAAATGTGCTGTTTAAATGTGACAAAAACGTAAGTCTCAAGGAGAGTTGCTGCTAGGCAGTGCATATCCAAGAACATAATTTTATGTACTGGAATATTCTTTTGAATGTGGGATACAAAGGAAAAGAAGCTTTCACAACACCCCCAGACTGTGAGCTACAGGAAGAGGAAAGAGACCTTAGTTTAGAGCAGACAGTAATGATGACAAGAAATAGGAGAGTTCAATAAAATAATTAAAATAAATACCCCAGTGATTTACCAGAGAGGAATAAAAGAAGCATCTCCAAACATGACTCAGAGTTTGAACTGATATATATTGGCTTCTGCATTTTGGAGGGAAAACGCAGTATCAACAGTTGATCTCATTTATTGTTTTGCCCAATTTGTTCTCAGATTCATCTCTGCAGAGAAACTACATGCAATTTCATGACATGAGTGATCACAGCTATCAAACTGTCTGTGTACATATGCAAATGTATGTACAGAAGCATATTAGCTGTCTATCAGTTTATTTATTCCCCGCTGTGAATTTATAGTGGGTATGCATTACTGTACTAGTTGCTCCATTTGGTAGGAAAACTCGCCTACCAGCACGTCTTGTGTCTTGCTGCTATGTGTTCCCAGAAATCCATTATCTGGTCCTAGATGAGGCACAGCCAAATCTTGCCATGGTGGATGGTCACCCTGTAGGTGGAACTTTGTCAACCTACGAGACAATGACTTTATGAGAGCAATTCATTACCCATAAATCCCCCTGTATTGTCATAAAATTATTTCAATTTTTTTCTGCAGGAATGGTTCTATACTTTGACAGTTATTTAAGCATTAATTTAATATATGGTGTTTCGAAGGGATATAGTATATACTTTATATGACTTATTATTTATTTTCTATCTACATATGAAGTCTCAACCAGATTTTGTAACAGTTTCCTCACCCACTTTTTTCCAAATGTTGATCATTGTCCAACAACCACGCCATTTTCCTGATGTATGCATCCATTAAATGAATAGACCTAGCCTTGTTAAAAATTAAAGTAAAAAGACAGCATGAGAGCAAAAAAAGTTAAAATCCTCAGGAATAAACACTATTAGAATGGTATTAATATTGTCAGCCACTTAAATAATAATTTATATTGTGTGTGGGACAACAGCAAACTAAAAAATAAAGAGAAGTTACAATTATCCATTTTTACAAAACACATTTAAGAACTATTCTGCAGGAGCTGCTTGTTAAGGGATTTTATACAGTTAATTATATGTGTGCACAGCTGCTGGGAGACCGGCTACACAGCTCAACCAGAAAAAGAGATTAACCACAGCAAACTCCAGAGCGGCGGCGGGAGCTGAGCCAGCCGGGCCGGCAGCAGGTGGGCGAGCTTCCCTCGGGTTTAGGCGCGGTACGAGCCAAGCAAAAATCATTAAAACCCGGGTTTCCCTTGGCTGGGCTCCACCGCCTCCCCCTGGCCCGGGCCACCCGGGCCCTTCGGCTCACAGCGGGTATCAGCGCAGCCCTTCCCGTCCCCGAGACCCTCCTCACCTCACGGGGGAACAACCCTGGGCTCCCGACCCTGCACTGCCCCGTGCCCGACACTCACCTCACCCGGTGCGCCGCTCTCCCTCCCTGGGCACCGCGCCAGCGACTCCCCAAACCCCCTCAGCACCTCTCGGCACTGCCCCGACCCTTCACTCGCGCGGGACCGGGAGCGGAGGGGCCCAGCCCGCTCCCCGCCCGCTGTTGCGGCGTTGCCGGTGGAGACGGGGCCGGCCCCGGCGCGCCGCTTCCCGCCGCCTGAGGGCGCCGGTGGGCGGGAGGCGAGGGCCCCGCCGGGCCTGAGGGGACACCTGAGCGGGGAGACGTGAGGAGACACACCTGAGGAGGATATCTGACGGGACATACCTGAGGGAGGAAGCACCTGAGGGAGGACACCTGACGGGACACACCTGAGGGGACACACCTGAGGAGGGACACCTGAGGGGGACATCTGACGGGACACACCTGAGGGGACACACCTGAGGGGGGTCACCTGTGTGCGGGGCGGGGTCGGTCCCAGTCAGTGCAGCCGGAGGCAGTCGCTTTAGTAGACAATTTATTTTGATAAACTTGCTCAATAACAAAAATACAAGTGAAGAAAATTATGTTCATTTTATACAGTTTGTATTAACATTTGTTCGGAAATCATTAATTGAAAAAATGCTCTAACCAATAGAAAACAACCCTCAGTAAAGGCCGGGGGGCGCAGGCGGTGGGCCCGGCCTCGAGCCCAGGCAGGACAGCCCGCCTGCAGACACCATTTCCTTCATTATGTTCATCCTTCACAAAGGTTTTAAAGGACAGCTTTCATTTTCCCGTGTGTGTGTGTCGGGGCAAACAGGAACCTACAGTCGTGTTCTGGAGTGGTTAAACAACGTCTCGGAAACACAGGGACGGCAGGAGCGCCCGGCTCTGGCGGCATCCCCTCAGCCAGAGGCCGGGCTCGGAGTGTGGCACAGTGCCCGTGCCTTTGGGACACCGGCATCGCTCTCCAGCTGGGTTAACAGCGGAAAAACCACGTTAAATGGTTCGGCTGGTGTGTTCTGGGAAGCACACCCTCCCCAGGTCTGAGCCAAACAGCTTCCAGGCGGTTATTTCAGCTGAGCTCAATGATAAGATTTATACAGGCAAATTTACTAGTTTTTCCTTCTGAAAGTATTGTCAGTTTCCAATCTTACAATTCTGTTAGCCAAATAAATGACAAAATGTGCACAAATTACATTATGATGGGGCATCAAACCTTTGGGAGGATTTAGAGGCAAAAGAATAAATTGAATTCTCTAGTGACCTATGAAATGAGCTGTCCTTCAAAAAGTAAAAAAATAATGGCTGGCAGAATCAGAAAAGTTTATGTAAACACTCAACACAAATATGGGATTACCTTTGGAGAAGATTCATACGGAAACATTTGCTTTTCATGAACTGAAAGGTCTGCAGATGTTTAGGCATGTTCAATACGAACTTTGTGTAGTTCAAAACAAAACCTTGTGCAAATAAAACCTATAAATAGTTTTCAGCAGATTTTACAGTGATGCTCTTAGGTATGAAAAGAATGCACACAACTTTAAAACAAAAGTAACAGACATAAGTTTGACAAATGATTGCACCATAAAACAGTGTTTTATATACAGTTTACAAGATATGATTTTTCTGCTATAAATTAATACTGTACTATATAGTACTTAGTGACCTTATTAAAAGCAACTGTTGACAGCTGTCTCTTCAATTACTGGGTTCGGTTTTTTTAAATGCATTTGGCTGCATCTATTTCTGGACTTGAAATGCTCAAATATTTACTAAATCTATTTGTTAAACCTTTGCTAACATTTAATAATTCATAGCAATAGCACTGGCAGATCAGATCAATTTCCAGTCAGCCAACCACAGTCTGGGTATGCTCCAAGATAAGTGTTTTTGTTTTGTTGTGTTTTTTTTTTTTTTTTGAATTATCATTATAATCCATTTAATCGAAGTCTAAATCCACATGATGTTACAATAACTGAAATAAGTAAGTTGGAGGGGTGGGAAGGGAAAGAAATCTTAGCAGCTGAGAAACTCTCCCCACCCTCCAGCTTTGTTCCAGTTACAAAAATCTTGAACTATTTACAAGTGTAATGTTTCTGAAAATGTAATTTATAATCCAAGTTGCAGTGAATACTTTATCTTAGGACACAGTAGTGATAACACCAAAATTTTGACACATATCAAGCAGCTGAACCCTGCCTTTTACCTCCACCGCTATCACTAGGGGCCTCAGACTGCCCATGCAGATGAAGGTTTAAATTAGGAACCAAATTATATTTAAAGCATGACTTCCAAGTAAGTGCTTGGCTGTATTTACAGATTAGTATACTTTAGAAAAATTTAGTGATCCATAAACACTCCATTCTACCTGTGAACGAGCTGACTGGAAAAAAAAAAATACTTAGAAACCATTCCAGTGGCAAGTTTGGTCAAAAACTTCAAAAGAAAATATACATCAACAAATAACCTTTTTGTATTAAAATACCTTGGGAGGTGGAGAGGGAAGAGATGGAGAAAGGCAGGGACCCACTACGGTCTGAATGGCACAGAATTTAAAATAATTGTGCAAACTGTGTTATTTTTAAACACTCCAGCTTATCTGGTAAGTGATTATTTTGGAAACTGATGATTTTATTTTAACACAAATCTCATCCTAAAATGACTGTCTATTCATTAATGCAGTTCCTCTAGCAAGCTCAATGAAACAGTACTCAAAACAGACAACTTTTTTGTTTTCAGAATGAATCTCAGGTAAACTATGTATTAATTGGAAAACAAATACTGATAGTGCAGGCACCTTCCCTGAAACACCAACCTAGTAGTGAATTAAGATGTCTGTGGATTCAATGGTTTATCCTTGTGTTGAAAAATAAAACTATTTGTAGTGAGGAATATTCACTCCAAATTTGGGTGGCCATTAAATCTACATTTAAAATAACTTTAGTAAACAAGGCATACATTTTAAACAATTATATTGCTCATTTTTTTGGCAAAGATGACTTAATACTCAGCTGAAAATAAGTTCATCCATCTTTGCAGTGGAATAGTGTTTGCATTACTTTAAACATTGCATTTTTTATGTGCTAGAGAAATGTTTACCTATGGTAAAATGCTGTGCTTGAACATGTATGAATGCTAATGTAATAATGCAGTAGAAAAAGAGATTTTCTGTACAACAGTTGCTAATAATTTAAATAGTGTCAGTTTCCCAAAATTAGGACTTTAAGGTATGACATGATCTCACCTTCTACCCTCATATACAAATAAATTACCATAAAAAGAATTTTAGCTTAACTTAAAATTGCACCTAGAAAGGCATGGGATTGTTTGTACCTATTACAAAAAACTGTTAAAATCAAGGGCTGCTACAAAGAATGAGGTAAACTGAAGACTCTCAGCTATGTGGCCTTCAGAAAAATGGCTTTTCTCTATTTGAGTTCTAGTTTTGCACACCACAGTGTTTTGCTAGCAAAGCATTCTGAGTTCTTTTCCAGGAACCATTTGTGTGTATATACATATATATACATATGTGTATATACACACACACACACATACACACACACTGTATACTGCATCAGCAAAATATATATATATTTATATATATATTTATATAAATATAAGGACAAAATCCCCCTCTAAAACGTTCCTTAGTGTTTCCTAGAGCTTATGGGGGAGCAGGGCATGTATGTCTTTTTGCTGTTACATACATTGAGAGAACATGTTTTGATCTATTGGCTTCTTGGTGCAGTAATGCAAGATTGATCCACATTGGTGCCAAAGGCTTTGCTCATCAGAAGGAAGATGTAAAACACTAATCTCCTAAACAGTGAGGCCAGCCTCACTTGAATTCCTCTGCAACCCTCTGGTCCACCACAAAGTTCATAAATACTTTGACTTCCAAATGGTTAGACGTTAAAAACAGGAACAGTCCAGTAACATGGGGCGTTACGCTTCTCAGTGTAAAGCATTCTTCACTAGCTCCTATCACAGTGCAGACCTGACTGCATTGAAGTATGCTCAGGAGATTAGTCAACGTGGTCTGTATTTGGTTATGGGAAAGGCTCTCCTTTTTTTCATCCAAAGTGCATAGTGAGAACAAGTCAAAGCATTCCTCTTTTCAGTCAGTGTTTGATAGTCTGATTTAGGCATCCTCCTGAGAATGCAATTCTGATGTCTTGCTCTTTTTCCAAAATAAAGTCCTGCAGTCCAGACATTCATCAGCCAGGTAAACAAACTTTGCCAGCAAATAGAAGTCCCACTATTGTAAAGAAAATGGATAAGACAAACAGTACATACGAAGACCCAACCACTGTGTTATTGGGTAATTTATATGGTTGACCTCCGACTTCATTGATGTAAAATCCTATTGGAAATATTAGGGCTGCCATACAGAATAGAATCACTGCAAAGAAAAGAGAAAAGAAAAAAACAGTCATTGCTGTGTTAAAGTGAAAATATTTACCTGTTCACAGAGCACTCCAGAAAAACAAACAAAATATCCTGACTGAACTGAAGAGCTGAGATCAGAGCTATCTGAGCTGATAACTTGCTTGAAATGACAGAGTAGGCTTTACATCTTCAAAACATCCCTCATCTACTCCCAAGAAAGACTAAAAGTCCCCAATTTTGACTGTCATTTCAGTTCTGCTCACTAGATCATGAATTCTCTTTACAGAATAAAAAATTGGTAGATACGCTTCTATCACCATCTCGAAATTCAGTCATTTCTTCTCCAGTGATTTTAGTCATTTTGCCCAGTCAAGATAAAGTAACATTCAACATTGAAGAAACTTTCTACTATCAGTTGTCTTTTTCCAGCTGTAGTTGCCCTCTCCCATTCTTCACACATTCCTTTTCTGTAAAAGCTTTGCTAAAAATAAAAACCACTCAGATTGTCATTACAATTTAAGATTAAAAGATACCAGTTTCCTAACGTTATATGAATGTTTCCTTAGATAATGAAACATCCTTAAAATTTCCCATTGTAATACAATGAAATGAAAGTTTTCTGATTCAGTTTAATTCAAGCTNTTCCTTAGATAATGAAACATCCTTAAAATTTCCCATTGTAATACAATGAAATGAAAGTTTTCTGATTCAGTTTAATTCAAGCTTCTTAGTGAAAAACTGAATTCAGACTCTGAACAAAGAGACCAAGCAATGAGGGTTTTTATTTCACTTCAAACTTATGTATATGTTTTGTTCTTGCAACTGACTCTGTGTACAAGGAATCCAGAGCTCCTGTTAGAGAATTACATTATGGATTTCACAGGCCTTCAAGTATCGATAGTGGCCAAGATTCCTCACAGCACATTTCAATACCCTGATCAAATCCAGGACAGAACATCCAGTGTTGTTTCCCAGATGACAACTTCAGTATTTCTGTAGCACACCTTTAGAAAGTAACCCTGTTTAGTTCGGATGCAGCTGTGCAGGACTCTACTGCCTCAGCCAAGGGAATGACTTCCAAATATGGCTCCTCTGCAAGGCAAGATACTCTTCACAACAAAAAGGATTAACTTTTGAATTGGTTTGATTGCATATGTAAGAATATACAACTGGGGTTTTTTTATTAGAGTATTAGAATATTGGAATAACACAGAATTTTATCTGATTCTACCAGTCCAGTCAAGTATAAGCACTTTACTCTTATTTCACTTCTATGTATTTCAGTGTTGTTTCAGACATTATTTACTGTGTGCGGAACATGGCATCACAATACCTATTATTCAGCCAAATCCAATTAGATCTGGGGGGAGAGAGGAGCTGAACTGCTCTGTTCTCTCACCGACCCCACAAACCCACATACCAACATCTTCTAACATGCAGCACAGCTGAACCTGAAGCCTCTCCTAGTCCTCAAACTCTGCCTATAACCCGGCCACACACAAAAAAGAAAATTCAAGCCAAGTTACAATGCTCCTACCTAAACCAAGTGCATCATATGCTGATTTTTTCAGCTTTTTCTAGTTAACACAGGCTGCTGCTTTAGTTTGTTAGTAAGGGACACAGGTGCTATCCTTGTCTCCTCTTTCTCTTCTGCACCACTGCAAGACAGAGGGAACCCTGGGGATGCTGTTCCCTACTTGAGCCTCCTTAAACGTCAAACAAGCAACATCAAAAACCACTGGCAATAGTAATAGCCATCACCTTAATCACCACCTCCCCTGCAAGAACTGCTGCAGCTGCTTTTGTTTCCAAAGGTATGTGACATAAAATCAGGAGCTTGCCTGTCCCCTTTGGCCTCACCAGAACAAAGTTTCTAGTCTTTACAAATGAAGAAACAATCGGCTAGAGCAGCACCTATATTTTTTAATGTAGCTTCACTACTGCTCTTCCTCACTAAACACAGATGCTGCAATTTATCCAGCTACAACACCCACACTAAACCCATTTTTTTAATGGTTCCGTGTATATCCAAGATGAACAGTTCACCACATATTTTATATCTTAATGATTATGATTTCCATAGCACAGGTCTCAGCTTTGAGGAAAAAACTCTGATATTCTAGAAGATACTGGGCATGATGAATCTGAATTCAGAGAGTGTCCAACTAGGACCTGTGCATAAACAAAGAAGGATGCTTTCATAAACCATGATCCACATCAGAACATCAGCTGCTCCTTCCCTTCCAAAACACATAAAGCAGCTTTCAGAACACCTTGAGCCAAGAGCAGCCAGCACCAGGATCATTCCTTCGGCTGCCAGTGCCGAGCAGGAAAACCCAGATGTTCCACTGGAGGGGGCTCGCGTCTCGCTCGCACTGTGCCCACACCGCCGGCTTATTCTTCAAAGGGGAAGGGAAGGAGCACAATCAGAAAACATCTGGCAACTGCACAGTTACCACACTCCTGCTCAGTGCCACCTCGTTAGGCCATCTATTAGAAGAGAACCAAAGACCCAGACACCAGACGTTAAACGTTAAACAATGAAGAAAGTTTTAATCTACATGATTATTGGTCCATGTAATTCTACATTACACAATCTCGTCCTTAAAAAATGTTTCCTTTTTATAATTGCATCTCAAACATCTGAGTCTATCTGAGGAAAGCATGGGTATGTGTTTCTTGGGAAGATTTATGTAAGCATAGAAGAGCTTTCTAGTCTGCATCTGAGTGGTGGCTGTCAAAAACCCCAATAAGTTCTCATAATTCTTTAGCTTGAAATTGTTTTGAGCATCTAATGACAACTTCAAAAGAAATCTGTTTTTTAAAAAAGGTTTAGTCTTCAGAGGGCTCACTCTAATATCTGCTTGTCTCTGTAGAGACACGTAACATGGAAAGCAGCACCTGGTACAAATCTTTAATAACTCAAGAAGCACTTTATTCACTGGGGAACACCAGAGACAGATATTCACAGGATAGCTACTGTTAGTTAAGGATGTGATTATCCTGCCCCATTTTTACTTGCATTCCAAAAAGCAGTCCATTATTGCTCATGAACTTTTAAATCCTGAGGAAAAAAACACAAACCAAATCCAGACTCTCTGGTAACTGCTGGAAAAAAGGTAGAAATATGATTTTTCTGTCTAGCATCTTCTCCCTTGATACATCTCAGAGAAGCACCTCACTCAGTAGTAGCAGACCCAGAATTCATTCCCTTTCTAGTTGCAGCAGACAGTAAGAGACCCAAATCTGCAGGATGTAAACAGATCTTGAGGGAGATCTGTGAATTCTTGAAATAGCCAAAATTGCAACAACATACATGAGATCAGCCTCCACAGGGAATAAGCTCTCGACATTGTTTCTAATTATGGAACTCAACAGTATCTGTCTGAAGGACCATGAAAATGACAATATTTGAGATTTCCACACCTCCACCATGACCTATCTTATCCACTGGAAGATGAAAAACAAGCACCCTGAAAAGGCAAGAGAGGAACATAAATCTGAAGCAGAGGTAGCAAAATAGGAGCCGTGTCAGAGACATGTGAAAAAATCCCAAAGCCAGGTCACTTTTTGGCTACCAACTTGTGTCACTATGTCCCAGGGCATAATTAGTGATGAGACGGTATAGAAGGCAAAAGGCAGTTCTGGTACACAAGCAAAGGAACAGCTGATCAGAGCTTTGCCTGCTACCAAGATACAATGCACAACTATGGGTTTGTAACACCCTGTTCACTGAAGAATCCCACAAAACCTGGGCAGTGCACAGATGAACACCAACAAGGAACCCACTCTCCATTACATTGTATGGTGCTACTGAAACACCAGTGATAGTTTTGATGGTATCTATGCCCAGAGTGACAATACCTGTCACATCAGTAGGAATACTGATTCCTGCAAGACTTTTCTCTACAAAAGATGAAGGAAAACCTTCACATTTATCTGTACAAGACTTTTGTCACTCATGCAGTATGACCTGGAGAACAGCAATATCCTCTCCACAAAGCTGTTTGCAGAGATGTCAGAAGGGTAAGTTTCTGTGCAGTAAACCCACCAACAACTGGGGAATGAGGCAAATGCTGAGCTTGTAAATACCCTCTGGGGTAACCTTCAGAAGTGTATAGAAGAAAGAAAACTGACAGATTTAATTTCTGTCTTCTTCATGTCTCTTAGCTGAACAAGATAAACAAGACCACTCTCAGAAACAATTCATATTTATAGGTAAGCAGATGAAAAAACTTGGCTACAGGTATGTACTTGAAAACACCTGGAGTCACCCAAGATGACAAGATTACAAGCAAAAATTCCATGAAAAATGTAAGTTATACAACTATATATAAATTCCAGCATGAACTGTGCAAAAGTGACCTCTGACCAGGCTTTCCTTGCTGCTCTCAGAGTTGTAAGGAAAAGGCTGAGCAAAAGGACTCCTTTGCCCCAGATATTTACTCCAGAACCCCTTGCATTTGAAGGAATGGAGCTGCCAGTCCCAGAGCTTCCCTTGGAAACTCCAGCAGACTTCCCTGCCTGCCCAGGACAGCAAGTCCTGCATTGTGTTCAGAAAGTTCTGTGAGAAGAATATCTGCTAGCAGCCTGCACGAGGCCACTGAGTCTTGAAATCACTTGCAGATGAGATGTAATACAAATATGAAATCTTCCCTACCCCCTTCTAATGAGTTACATGTTTTCATCTTAACAGCACTGGCATTTCACAGGAAGGATCTGCTTAGGGTATTCCAAGTTGATTCCACATGGCTGCAGACTTCCTAATATTAACCTACAAATAGGTTACTAATTTAAGTTGCATCCAATGAACCACAGAAGTCACTCTCAACAACTTTTTGGAAAATCTAGAATTCTTCCTTCCATTGACTTTTATTTTTCAAAATTAATTTTCCTAACAAGAGTTCAGAGAGAAAATTCCCCATCATCTTTGTTAACAGGAATGCAAAGGTCACAGAGTTGTATGTATTGGAGATGAATACCAAAGACATTGAATTTTTTAATTTCAGAAATGCAGAGATCATATCTTAATAGAATTATGAATAATTCTGACTTGGAGAAGAACAAATTAGTGTGTTTCATTATTAAACATCTCATACCAAGAAGACAAGTGCTGAAATAAAAATGTCCTTCTATACTGAGACATCTAATAATGAACCTGTTGCAAGCCTGAAGAAATCTCTAGAGAAAAAACCCAAAACAAAAAAGCTTTAGGGTACCACACTTTTTGGCTGAACTAATGATCGCAGCTGTAGAAAACTAAAGCTGCAGAGATGTGATGATTGGAGATATTAAAGAAAAACATTGATAGAACTCAAACTCCCCTCTTTACCCAAGAGCTTTGACTCCAAATCACTGTATGCATTTTAACTTTATACAGCATTTTGAGTTTAATCCTCCCCCATATATATTAGATATCTGTTTATCTATACATGAAATATATATAGATAAACAGGTGCACTGGAAAAGTTGGGATGGAATATTCAGTAATACTCAGGTCTGCTATTTTAATCATTCACTGGAAAATAAATGAAAGTCAATCACAATGGATACAGCATTTCAATAGCTCCATTGTCTGCAAGAGCTGCACTATTAATTTAATATGCTGTGTAGCAACGTTGTCAGAAAGATGGCTTTGATTGTACAAGTGCCTCAGTGAAGTATCTCTGTTGAAGCTGAGCACTTTTTAATATTATTACCTTCCCAAAAACAAGGTTAAATCTAACTCGTATTAGATATCATTAGATGTCACAGAGTTCCATTAAACCTTATT
>VYZR01025788.1:0-13200 GCA_013400675.1 Oxylabes madagascariensis
AAAAAAAAATAGCCTCTATTTGTTCCATATCATCTGTACCTGCCATCAACTTACTTATGTATGTCAAATAACCCAGAGGCACCTGCCTTTTTATGTTTGTCAAGTAAAAACATTAAATTTTTGAAGCAGCAAGACCCCCATTTCTCCTGCCAGGATGGCACCTCACTTACCCAGGGGCCCTTTTCCAGCAGCTTTTGCTTTCATCTCCTCAAGTTTCTTTTGCTCCTCCTTCTGTTTTTGTTTGAATGCCAGATCCGTCTAAAGGAAAGAACAGCAGCATTTTTTAACATTTCTTCCACAAAAAAATTCAGAAACAAGTGAGAAGCAATGGAAAACAAATGTAATATTTCAGCAGCAACAAACACCTGACTGGACTGAGGCAGGATGGCTGAATAATGCTAAATATGTAGAACATTGCAGAACTATCACCAAGGTTTTTGCTGTATCACAAACTAAACTTTAACTCTATATGTTTGGTCTTTCTGGAATTATTTCCCATGGCATAATCTTATTCTGAGATTATGATTCCTCTGACTAGATGTTTGCACTAACATCATTTGTTAACATGCCCTCAGTGACACATGGAGCCCCGCAAATAGGCACTAACAAAAACATTTAGACAATAAAGAATGCAAATAAAGTAAGGCTGCTTTCTAAAAAAGCATAATTTTTTAAAAAATCCTCCCACACATATGTCATTTTTGCTGGGTTTAATAAATTCATATTAATTCCAAGAAATCTAATGAGACTGCTGGCAAATTGTACAGGCAAGGAAGCTTTGAGCCTCCTTGCTGGATGAGCCTCCAAATCCAGGAGAAGTCAGACAAACTCTGCCCCTTAGATACACATTCTTCACAGACACTAAGGCTGAAAAGGACCCAGATTTTTAACTCAGCACTCAGGACTTTGGGATAACTGAACTGAGGACCTTGACAAGATTGACTGAGATTCCACAGATTCTTCACCAATCCAGTCTATGGCTCATCTTTACAACTGCAAAGCTTCCCTCTTCTTTCAGTTAAAGCCTCCCTTGCTGCAATGTAACCATATTACTTCCGCTACCTACCCCTCACAGAACAGAATATTCTGTTTCTCTCTCCAGGTTTTCCTGTCTCCTGTAGGCTAATGTGTCTTTCCTAGTAAATCAATCCCTCACATTCATCCACTTTTGTGGTTTTTTTTTTCTTGCAATGTGTTGCTCCCAATTGCTCACAGTATTGCAGGGCTGAGACAAAAAGAAATATTACATCATTTGACACACAAATGTTTATAACTTGGATCCTTGTAAGCACTTTATTAGTTCTACCATTTCTTTAACAATAAAGCTTATTTAGAAAGCTGTGATTTTTTTTTCCTTTTTCAAAGAGATATTGTATTTGCCTTTTTCCAAACACTGGCACCTCATCCATCATGCACTATTCTCAGAAACAGCAGCTCACATCCATATTAGACATAAGGATTCAGAGTATCTCTAACACGCAATTCACTGGTACTTAATTTATCCCAGCTACACAATAATCCCAGGCTCCTGGGACCGCAGTGATCGATCAGATGGAAGTCCGATGCTTTGGCAAGGGCATTCCAAGCTCCCCCGGTAGCCAGCACTGCTGCACCCACCAGCATGTGGAACACAGGCGGGATGTCGTCATGGAACCAGAGAAACACAGAACGGTCTGGGCTGGAAGGGACCTTGAACATCATCTCGTTCCAAAATCCTGCCATGGGCAGAGACACCTTCCACAACCCCACGTCACTCCAAATTTCGTCCAACCTGGCCATGAACACTTCCAGGGATGGGGCAGCCCCGGCATCTCTGGGCAGCCTGTGCCNGGGAAGGGGCCGGTGGTGCGGGAGAAGCCGGCCGCGGGGTGCGGGATGCGGGTGCGCCTCGGCAGCGCCGGGTGCGTTTGGCCGCGGAGCGGGAGCCGCGGAACCGAGCCCCGCTCGGCACCGGCGCCGTGTGCGCGGCAGCTTTCGGGAGTGTGTTTGTCAGTGACTGCGGGCACAGGAAACGCTTCTGGCAGGGGGAGCAAGGCACGTCATCTCAGATTAAGCTTTCACAACTTTCTCGTGTCCTCTGAGCTCAGGCTGAGATCACGTTCATCACAGTCTGCATAGAAAATCTTCTTCAAAGCTCTCTCTCTTCTTTCTCTGTAGTCCAGCAGCCTGAATATTTGGTTAAACTCTTCACGTAATAATGCAATTAAGGAAAGGGAATTTTGCAGTCCGGAACAGACAAAATTGAGCTGATGTTTATTGTGGCCTGCAATGTAGAGTAGATGTTCAACACTGCTGATAATATTAGATGTGTGAGTGATGCTGGCAGGAGAGAGAACTTCCTTCATTTCCATATTCTTGTGGGTTTGATCTTCCATGTTGTTATGCGTGTAAAACAACTGGTAAAATTTTTATAATGCCACTCGGTGTTATTATTAGTTGTTAAAACTAGTCAGCAGGGAATGAACCTGTGGTGGTCAGAATTTTTCCAGCTGGTACAATACTTTTTTGTGGAGATGCCTGTATTAACCACCTAAGATTAACAAGGAAAGCTGTTTTAAAATAATTAAAAATACTATGCAGCAGTTATCAAGTGTTCTCAGTAATTCATGTTTTCATATTATACTAGTCAAAACCTAATACAGTCACACTCAAATTTCATATAAAACCTGACTGAAAAGTTTTCCTGTTTCCAGTTTTTAGAGGAATGGGCCTCAGTAGAACTCTAAGATCATATGTAAAATCAGTAGACAATAAACCATGGCTAGCAGCCTGCTTTTGCAGAGTAAGCAAGAATTTTAAGGTTATTTTAAAATGCAGCTCTCTGTGTTAGAATGCTGTGCATTCACTGCCTGAGATTTTTCTATTCTTGTGGCTCGTCCCGGTTTATTATTTTGTAGGCAGTCTCATGGGAATACTTATATTTGGTTCAGCACTTCTGTGTTTTCCTGCTGTCCTTTGTGGTTCTCTCTTTGCATCCGTCAACACTTCCTGTATCTGTGCAATGTAAAATAAAGAGAATGATCGATTCATTTTTTATCAAGATTTTGTCCCCTCTCTGCCTTTTTTCCTATTCTGTTCTTTTGCAGAATTGTCAGTACCTGAGGCACAAACCACATCGTGCAATCACTGCTCAGGTGAAGCACTAAATTTCTCTGAAGTTACTCCTGCTGTTACTGGATCTGCACATGATCGCTCTTCACGTTGTGGCTGAATTAGTAATCAAGAAGCATGAAGCATGGTGGGAGTACTTCCTAACAGAAAATCAGGAATCTGTGGCACAATTGCACTTTGTTGAAAATTGTGGAGAGTTCTCTAGGTAAGCAGTGGTGTAAAAGTCGCAATGGTTTAGCCATTCTTGAATTGATTCGTTGTGGCACACATGTAGTTGAAGAGCTATGAATCAGCCATACTTCAATAACTTCTCTTCTTCTTCCTTTTATTTAGTGATTAAATTCGAGACATGGGGCCTATGAAATACACATCAAGTGTGTCCTCAGTGTCCTGTGGTCTGCAGTATCACCATTCATTGATGAAGTGGAGTCCAAAAGTGAATTTACACATGGTGAGGACTTACTGCCCTTCAGCGCCCAAGAGGCCTGAAGCCAAGTCTGCAGTGGAAATGGCCATGGGTCTTCTTCATCGGATCACAGAGTCAGGAACTGTTATGGGAAAAAACTCCCTCCAAAAAGTGTCTGCAACATGCAGGAATTGGTGGGACAGATACGAAGAATTTGTTGGAATCAATGAAGTTCGAGAGGCTCAGGGAAAAGTGACAGAGGTAAATGTGGAGATAATGTAGAATTTTTTAAATGATGGATAGAGCTATGTGAAGCATAAACATTATCTGTGAGGTTATCCAAGAAGAATTATGTCCTTTTCTGCTTTGGCTGTCTGTGCAGGTACTGTGAATGTGTTCTAAGCTATGCATGTAGTAAATAGAGCTTATCCCCAGAATTGGAGTGTGGTTTATTTTGTTGTTGGTTTTTTTCCTCCCCCCACACAAAAAAAATTGTATAATTCAGCAATTTAGGTCTATATGGTAATAAGTCTCTAAAATAAATGCTCTTTCTTCTCAGGCAGAAAATGTCTTTATGATAGCTCGAGGGATAGTACGAGAGGCTCGTGAAAATGTAGAAGCCCAACAGATTAAACTGAAGGAAATTCGGGATCGCTTAGACAGGGTCTCTCGGGATGACACCCAGTATTTAGAACTGGCAACTCTGGAACACAGGTTGCTGCAGGTAATTTGTTGGTACTTAAGCATGGGTGAATATGTTGAAAATTTGTGTGCTTTGTTTCCTTCACTAGTGATTGATTTTCTTTGTAGATGCAGTTCAGTTCTGAAACAAATGATCAAATTTCTTAGGGTACTTGTTTTACTTAGTTATTATCAATGGTTTGATCCCCTGTGCAAATTTTATATGTTTATGCTAAAGCAGAGTGGTAAATTTGGAGAATCAAACTGAAGATAATGAGCCTAGAAAATTAATTGTTGTAGTGGTGACCTGTACATGAGTGTTTAAGAAAGAGCTGCCATTTAATGAATTAACTCTCCATGGGATGAGAGAAAACTCCTTTCCGGTTAATCCATGGAAATTCTCTCAGCTGCCTTCTGCTGGTGTCTGGAGAAGTCAGCAGGGCTGAAACAGTGAACATTATGGGGAGTGAAAGACCTTGCTCACTCATATCCATTTTCTATCATCACGTGGCAGATTCTCATGTACAGGATCTTCAGCTGTGATTCCTGATAACCTTTTCCATTTCTCAGACTTAAAATGATGTCTCATTGACTTAAATAGGATTAATAAAGAAAATCCCACATTCAAGGGAAAATTTCTGAAACTACTAGTAGATGTTTCCAATTTCCATTCCTTCACCTGCACTGGGGTTTGGGGGTTAGTTTGGGATTTTTTCCTTTAGTATAGACTTTATCACTTCATAATATACCTTCTCTTTTCGTCACTGTATTTCTTGCAGGAAGAGAAGAGGTACCGAGCTGCATATTTAAATGCAGAAGAATCTGAGAGAGAAAAATTCTCTCTCTTCTCTGCAGCTGTCAGGGAAAGCCATGAGAAAGAGCGCACAAGAGCTGAGAAAACGAAGAACTGGTCTATTATTGGCTCTGTACTGGGAGCCATTATAGGTGTTCTTGGTTCCACCTATGTCAATCGAGTAAGGCTGCAAGAATTGAAAGTCTTGGTGCTTGAAGCACAGAAGGGCCCAGTAAATTTACAAGAAGCCATCAAAGAACAGGCCTCCAACCATTACTTGCAGCAGAAAGATCTCAGTGATGTCATAGAAGACCTAAAAAAGGTGCTGCAAACAACAGCATCACGGGGAGTGAAAGAAGGGGCTTTGTTAACTAAAGAAACCAGGAATGACTCCATAAAAATAGATTCTCTTTTAATGCCTTTAAATGAACAGCTAAACTACATTAAACAAGTCAGTTCATGTCTCGGGAGTTTACAGCAGCAGTTTAACAGTCTGCAGGAGAGTATCACACAGGTGCTGTCTGAGCTGCAGAGTGTCAAACTCGCCATCCACTCCCGACCTACAGAAAGAGTGATGCCAAGGCCTTCAGGGGAGGGCAAGGGCCAGGCTGCTGCTGTGAGAGATGTGATTTTGGAATTGTGTGATACCGAGAGGAGACTGGAAACACAAATCAAGAGAAGTTCTATTTACAGCACTGCACTGACATGTGCTATGTTTGCCATTACTCTGCCTGTACTCTATATCATACTAAAAGGGAACTGATCCCTAATTAATTGCCACAACATGCTAGATTAATAAAGGTGGACTTGCACTCTAAGTACCTGGAGTACAAGTCCAAATAAAGCTGCTGTAGTGTTTCTCATTTCTCCTGTATGTTTGAAAAACTTGAAAAGCCTTAGTCCATTACTGCTGCAGGTGCCATGCCAAGTCTCTGTCGCACTGTGCTTTTGAACAAGCAAAGTAAATGCCACTATTTGGTCTGTTTGTTTCATTCACTGTTTTACTGTCTAGTCTTGTGTATCGAGACAGCACCCAAAATGCCCCACGAGGCCCCAGATTGCATCTGCAAGGCCCAAAATGGCCCCCTTCAGACCCCAAGTTGTACCCCTGGTTGCTCCCAGTGCCCCACATCACCCCACAGTGATCCCAGTTGTTCCCATCAGGCTGTAACTCATCCCAATGGGCCCCAGTTTGCATGGCCAGTGATCCCAGTAGCCCAGGACAGGCCCTGTAGTGTAATCAGGTACATATCCTGGGAACCCTGACCCACAGATGCCTGTACCCAGCCCCCAGCCACCTCCCAGACCCCTTGAGATTCTGGTGTTCAGACACATTTATTGCTGGGACAGACAGGTTTTGGGGTCTGATCCTGAACTGATGTCCTTCCATCCCCACTGTTCCCCTCTTCCCGCAGTGTGGGCACAAGGAGGAGTCTTCTTCCAGTTGCCCAGTGCCAGAACTGAGCTGAGGTGATTCCCCCCAAATCCTGCATCCCCTCAGAGCCATCAGTGTTCCCCTGTCACCTCCTTCTCTCCCAGGACACCATGAAGTTCTGTTACATCTTCACCACTCCACACTGCGGCCACTACTGGACCAAGTCACAGAACCTTGAGATGGACATGATATAACTGATAAAATGTACAGGGATTTTCACTCTGGAGCTGGATTTGTAATTTCCTGTTCCAATTATTCCTTTGCTCTGTCATTGATCTAAATGCCTCATGTATAATCCTCTATATTTTGCTCTTCATTTTTTCATAGTTTTGCCATTTGTTCATTCACAAATCATTAGGAGTTACCTTAACAAACAGCTGTATGATGAATTTAAAATACATTAAAGCTTTTCATAGGGTGATTTGTCATGAAGTATCCAAAACCTTTCTGAAGCTTCAGCTCTTTGTTATTGATATCTGCATGTCCTTCAAGGCTTGCAGGCAGGGAAACAGGCAAAGGGTTCAGGGCCATATTAAGTATGATGGCATTTATTCTGACAATATAAGCCAATTATGCTTTCTCTACACACTCCTTAACCTGTCATTCCTAAGGTATTTTGTGGTTTTAGTAATCATCTATGGAGCAATCACTTTCTTATCCTTGCTAGTATCTCATTGGAACTTTCTCCAGGTTTGTTTCCTAATTTTGTCCTGCCTGAAAATTGAAATGCTACTCTACAGCAGGTGGCTGTACATCAGCAGTAGTTTTAAGCCAGTACATCAGCAGTAATAGACACAAACTACTCCAAAACAATATTTGGAAAGAAGTGAAAGGTCCAGCTGCCTGTTTTCCCTGGAAGGACGAAAATTGGCTGACTGAGGCAAAACACTTGACTGAACATCTAAACATCAGTATCTGTGTGTGGCTTCACACAAGGTTTCTGGTATGGCTCAGATAAGAAATCGTTTTCTCCCTGTGATGGCAGCAGATAGGGAAATCCAGTGTGGAACCCCTGCTTCGAAAGCACTTCTGTGGGACCTTTGCAGACAAAGGAGCGGTGTGCTCACTTCATGTTGAGATGATTTTGTGTAACCAACTTACCTGTCTGGTACACACTGCTGTGGTGGGACTTCCTCCTATTTTAAGAGAGTTTGAGGGTTTGATCATAAGCTCCTAAGACTGCAAGATCCTTGGGGCAGGGATGTGTGTGGCACCAACTTCATTTGGCATCACTGGGTGCTAATGACAATAAAGAAACAGTGTTAGGAATGATCCTTGATGATTCGCTACCTGAAAGAGAGATGAAACCGCAAAAGGTGGTTTTGGGAAGTGCCACTGCTGATTTATACATTGATTATTTGGAGTGTGAAGTGAGTAACAAACATTTGTCAGGGAAGCAGTTTGATCTGCTGGCTCCAGAGCTGGGATAAAAATTCCCATACACTTAGCTGTATCAAGCAGTGTTCATACAGATCAATAGAATTTTTCAAATCTATAATATTTCATTTGATGATTTCACAAATATTTTTACAGGTAATATTTCTTGCAGAAGCTTGATGAAAATCAGACAAATGTGTAGTTAAAGGGGAAGGCCTACTACAATGGTTCTATTTGTAATTTGCCACACTAGTCACTGAGAATTTTGTTCTGGTTTGGGATTTGGGGTTTTTTTCAGTTTAACTACATAAAGTTGCCCCCCCCCTTACTATAACTGGCTGAATTTGTCATTTGACATCACTGAACATTGGATTATATATATCAGCATGGTTTTTAAATGCTAAAGGTTAGGCAGCTAAACTTGAAAGTCAGGGCAGCACTCAACTGAATTGTACTCGGTGGCATCAAAAACCCTCAGAGGTCTGAGGCTAAACTTGTATACAATAAATGTTAAAACAAAACCAAGGGCTGTATATTTCTCTAAAGAGATCTGCTTTTTACCCATTTAAAGAGAGTATTATGACAGTCTGTAGCTTTGACTCTATGTAGAGTTACAGGAAGTCAGTCAAGGACTGTATGAACAGTCAATGGACAGTAGCAAATTAATCTGTGATCAATGATTGTTTGAAATAACACCTGAAATTTGAGAAGATCTGGAAGGTGTATGTATCAAGATGAAAATAACTGGATCTTGTCCTTTGCAGGGAGTTTTGAAGACTCAGGAACAGATCCAGTGTGCAGCTGGCAGAGCTCTGTGTTACAAGTAATTACCATGGCTCGCTTAGTTCTGCTCTTCCTTGCTAAATCCTCCTATGTGAAGTGACAGCAGAATAATTTCAATTAGGAAAAAACCCTTGTAATTAACTGTGACTATATAATAATTAGGAGAGAAGATTTGTGTATTCCCTCAATCCTGGATTAATCATCACTCCATTGTGGCAATGATCTAAATGTGTAGCTTGGCCCTGCACAGTATGTGCACCCCAAAGCCAGAAGGTGAGGCTGCAGCAGTGGCAGCTGTACCTGAGCTGGCTGAAGGCAATACCCAGGAATATGCTATAACATGGACTATATGTATAATCTGTTTAGTACTTTGTGCTAAACCTTTGTCATGGTAACGCAGGCAGCGAATGCATGAGTTTGAACAAAACCAGCACAGCCTACAGGGGGTGTTTACCTGGGCAATCACCTCAGTTCAGGAACATTTGCAGCAGTGATTTATACAAGCACATGACATCTCAGTGCATGTTTTCTGATGATTCAGCCAGGACTAAGTGAATGCTTTGTTGCCTATGCTCTTCAGGTCTATTCTAGTAAAAAAAAAAAATTCCCTCCCAAAAAAAAACCCAACCTGCCTCCTGTTGTTTTGTTGCATACCTTTGGGTTATTAAAAAGGTTTATAATAGATAATTGAGTTTCACTTTTGGAATGAGGTCTCTCAGCAGATCCTTTCTTCAACAATTTCTGCTTGCTAAGGCCTTTTGAGACTTGAATTCTGTGAGCAAAGATCTCTCTAGGCAGGATGGGTCAGCCAGCCCAGTGCCCCAAATGCATCCGAGGGGGATGGTGGTTGCAAACTCATGTACAGGACTGGTGAGGCAAGGGACTGACCTGGGTACTGTGTATTGGTCAGAGGAAGCCAGTGCTTATTCAGATTAGTTCCTCTGTCTGGCAAGACACAGAGGCTGAGCTAGAGAGAACCTGGTAAGAGCAACAGGAAGCCTTTTGATAGACATTAACTATAGAAAAATGGGTGGCAGTGGCCTGAGCTTGGCCCATGCTAAGCTATTTTGAGTTCTTACTGCTCCTTGAGAAACCACCAGTAACTCAAAAGCAAACAGCTTGTGGCTATGGAAATAACTTTGAATGAGGTCACTGCAGACTTCTAACAGTAGGTGCATTCTGAAGAGAAAAATTGCCCTTCCTTCCACTCATGAGAGAACTAGAAAATGTTGCTTAAGAAGACAGGACAAAAGCAGTTACATGTAGTGTTACAATCAGGATATATATTTGTTTATTAATACTTGGGGTTTGAATGTTCCAACATTCTAGGATCCTGGTTGGAAGTTGCAGGTGCTCCTGTTGATTTCTTTGTATCTGTTTGTTTGGAAAAGACAGTTCCTTTCACAACATACCTTCTAAAAACAAATACTTCCCTCTTTGTGGAGCATAGGAGTGGTAAAGATGTCCTGTTTACCTCAAAAACAGGTTTGAGATTTGCTGTAGGAAAGAGGTCGTGAGCTAGGAAAAGGCAGACAATGCTGGGTTTGTCAATAATATATTTAGAACTGTATTTTATTGCCAGACTTTTGCTAGCAAGTTACATTCATGACCTCACTCATAAGGCATAGAGAAGTGAGATTTCTGGTGCTTGGCATTTGGATAATCTGAGAAGGTCTGTGCTTAAACACAGGAGCAAAGCTACAAGATAAAGGGATTGCCATGAGCATCCCAAGCTTGTTTTGCTGTGTTCTGCAGGGAGAAAAGTAAACCTATGCAAATAGGTGTGTGCTCAGAGTCTCTTGCTCTACCCCTGCAGGTTATGGGGTGTTGGCTATTTTTTGGACTCAAAATCAGATCCTTAAACATCAACAGACTGCTGCCAGCAGATCTGTAGGTGCCCAAACAGCCAAAACAAAGACCTTGATCCTATTTCTAAATGTTCTGACAACTGAAAGCTTGAAAGGAATGGAGTCAGATATGAAGTAGGGTAGATGTAGTTAACCTTCTGTTGGTCCCTGAATTACTTCTCTAAATGCATTTTATTCCCAGAAGCTATAGATAGCATTCACATATCCCTTGTGACTTTCTTAAACCATCTCATCCCCTGCTTGGAGGGGAGGAAGAGTAAGAAGGAAATCAAAAGGAGTATAAGCAGCTGCTAGCCTTGTGATTATCATAATAGTTACATAAGAAACTTAGCTAACCTGCTTAGAACCAGACATTAACAAGGTTTTTACAGAAAAGGATCCTTTAGGGATTTAAATATACTAAAAACAACACAACAAAACAAATCTTCTGAACAAATGGAAATCAAAAATTGTTTTCATTTGTTCCTCAAGATGTTTTTTTCTTTGTGTGACACCATTTTCAGCTGTATAATGTTTGAGACTTAGCCTTTTCTCTAGGGTTTGATTGGTTTGTTTGGGGTTTTTTAAGAACTGCAAAATTTTTGTGCAGACTGATAAAAACTCTTCCCAGAAGGGGGAATGGTTAATTCCACAGTGGTTTCATAATACCCTTGTCACTCAGAAGGGCTGTAAGAGGGGTGGGAGCGGGGCACTGTAGCATCCCTAAAGTGCACAGAAGCTCTTCTCGCCCTGCTCCCAAGGCAGGCCCTCTATCCAGTTCCCTGCACCAACTCTGCCATGGGACAGAAAGAAAGGCTTCTCCTTTCAAATGTGCTCTCATAGAGTTTTTTTGCTGCTTTTTAAGTGAAGCTTGCAGATGTTTTTTACCAGACAGAAGGGGCTGCAGGTTGGGACTGGCTCTGGAGGAAAGGCACAAAGGGGATTAGTGTCTTGAGTCAGGAATGGGTTCAAGCAAAGAAAAGTTAGGATTATTTTTTTTTAATGCTCTTAGTCACCAAAACTGGATTTTGGCAGATGCAATTTGAGTGCAGTTAAAATGTCTCTGATTAGTGAGATGATAATTCAGTGAGCTCTAAGGTAAAGAGCGATTCAGTGGGTGGGGTGCGGTAATAGAATGGCTTTTTCTGCTTTGGGAGAGGAAGAAGTAAGGGATCATCTCCTCATGGGAGTCCTCATGGGCTCCGCATACAGCAGGCTGCAAGAACTCTTCAGCATAATGAAGGGCCAAGGAGCAAAGGTCCAGAGAGGCAGCCAGAAGTTGCCTCTGAAATAATCCTTCCTTTGGGAGACCATGGTCATGCTGCCAGATTCTGGGGACTGTTCAGCATCTCTAAACTTTCAGACATATTTTTTCCTTCATAAAATTTGGGGGCTGGGTGCATGAGAGACTGATGTATTGTAACAAAGACAGTAGATGTTTAATGACACTTCTGGACATGGGATTTGTACCAACTATGTCCCTCTGAAATGTCAGAAATGCACGTGGGAGGAAAGCCCGATTCAGACTTTCAGAGCAGCATTATGTCTTCAATGGAGATCTGTAGCCTCATCTGTAGCCAAAAAGGAGAAGTGATGGGCACCCCAGCATAAGGCAAATTCTGTACTTTGTACAACCCAGGCCAGTGCACTCTTCCTCAGTTTGCTTTTACCTACAGCTCCTGAAACACTTCTTCACACCCTCAGAGATGTTTTCTTTCCTCCACACAGAATTTGTGGCTGGGTGCTTAAGGCATAACTCCATCTTTTGTCTGGGACTGCCAAACATCTGGCAGTCAGCTCAGCAGGCAAATGACCAGTACTTACAGTCAGTCACTGCATGTATAGCAAGTCAGTTGTTAGACTAACTGTATATTCTCTGATCAACAACACAGCAGAGCACAGCACATCTGGGAAACACAGAAGTTACAGTGTGAGCGAGAAAAATGGGAGCATTAATTCTGTCCCTCTGTAGAGCTGTTACTGACAGAACTTACCCCTAATTCAGAGAGAGGATTTTATGCAGTCAGTTCTCAGTGGCAAGAAACGCCTTTGTCTCTTACACAGGGCACCAGCCTCTGCTCTGCCCATAACTGGAGCTTCCAGCTTCACAGGAAAAAAAAATTTCAGTTTATATTACACATATCACTTCAGGCGCTTCTGCTTTACGGTGCTTTTGTTTGCACCGACTTTCAGCTGGAATGGTATGTCCTTCGCTGTTTTGCAACTAGAGATAACTCTGCTTTTGTCGCGTTCGTCAACCTCGCCAATGTGCTGGTTCCCACATGCGCTGCAAACTGGAGCTGGGCCGGGCCTAAGCCTCTCGGTGCTGTGTGTGTACAGGGGGACAAACTGGGTTTGCTGTCGGGTTTAATGTCAGGTTTTGCTGTCGGGTTTCGCTCCCTGTGCCCCGTGCCCGCCGCAGCATCCCGCTCACTCGCACCTCTCGGCTGAGGAGAGCCGAGCACAAAGGCTCGTCGAGCCTAACCGCAAAGTTACATCGCTACAAACGCAGAGACGAGAGAAATGCTGAGATTTCTTCCGAAATACACGGCTTTAAGCCCAGCTCTCATCAGCGGCGCCGCGGACCCCTCTGGCGCAGCGCTGTGCACTCGGACCGGCCGGCGGCCGCCGCTCGTTTTGGCGGCAATGTCCAGAACAGCGGGCTTGCCCGGGCGTGCCCGGTAAAGGCGGAGGCTCGCTCGCTGTACCGAGGGACAGCAGCCCCGGCCCGGCGCTCCGCACGGGGTCCCGGGCACGGCCCGGGCGC
>VYZR01025822.1:0-14842 GCA_013400675.1 Oxylabes madagascariensis
GGAAGAGACCTTAGAGCTCATCTTGTGCCAAGCCCTCATCACCATTCTGGGCAGAGACACCTTCCACTGGACCAGCCCTGTCCAACCTGGCCTTCAACACTTCCAGGGATGGGGCAGCTACAGCTTCTCTGGGCGACCCTTGCCAGAGCCTTACCACCCTCACAGGGAAGAGTTTCTCCCTAATATCCAATCTAAATCTCTCCTCTTTTAGTTTGAAGCCATTCCCACTTGTCCTATCACAACCTTTCTGTATCGTTATCACTATCCTTCTGTCCTTCCTACTCTCCCAAACTCCTTCATTCTCTCTCCCTCTGACCTTGATTTCTCATCTTGGAATGCTGCATCCTGTCTCCAACAACATGGCCTGAATGGCTGGGAGGCTTCTTTGTCCAGGAATTTTGTGCTGTTGGCACAAAATTCACGACTACATTGAGACAAAGACACTGAACACCTCTGTGATGGAATTGTGTCAGTATTTTAAAGCTAATTTGGATTAGAGTGAGGTGTGAAGTTATTCCAAAATACCTATTGCACTTGCTGTTGGATCAGTCTTATTCTGAAATAGGAATGCTTGTTCCAATTTAGTGTAATCCTTTTTCAAAGCTAACTAATCTAAACCATGCCAAGGCACTCTTCTGGAACGTGCCAAAGTGTAGTTACTCAAAAGAAACTTGATGTCCGGAGGAACCCACTGCCTATTCCTCCCTGCGGGGGAGAGACCAAAGGCTGTCCCAATGCCTGTCCCTAGAAACTGTGGATATGGCTGTGCTGCTCTGGAGGCACGTTTAGGTCAGTGAGAGAGAAGACCTAGAAAGAAAATGAAGGTTTTAACTAAGAGCTGCTTTACAGAAGGAATTTGGGGTGTTTTTGCAAGCATGAAGGCTAGATCCTCCTTTCCTCAGCAGCTCTGCAAAGCAGGTGAAAGCTGATCCTGCAGAACGGGGGTGAGGGTTCCCCGGCTGGCTCGCTGCAGACACCCGTGTCGACACAGGAGGTGATGGATGTGGGGGAGAGCAGGGTCATGCTTTAAATCCACGCCGAGCTGTGTAGGATTACAGTGTGCCTGTAATCACGCTTGGGGAAATGCATGCAGTGCCTGCTAATTAGGGAACGTCCCTATTAATGAGGAAAAAATTTCCACGCCTCCTTTCTGGTGGATGAATGCCGTGGTGGAGAGAAAGAATTTTGGATTGAGATAAATGTGGTTGTGCTGTCAAAATCATGACTGGGTGTTTTAAAACGCCTGCAGGGTGTGGGCAGCGGGTGTCGGGCTGTGCTTGGCAGAGCCTGTTGGGATTGCAGATGCCTTGTGGTGGGCACAGGAGCGATAAATCACTGGAGCATTCCTGGCTGATCCCTGTCCTAGCCCCAGTCGGTGGGTGGAGGAGCAGGATGCCTCTCAGTGAACTTCTGCTTCACTGTCAGTCCTGTTCCGGGCAGGACTTGGAGGATATGTAGGGATTTGAGAGGCGGATGCCATGAGTTCATCTGACTGAAATGGACTTTCTGGAGTTCAGTCACAATAACTTTTATCTCCCAGTTGTCTCTTTCAAGAAACAGAGTATGAAACTGAGGCAGTGATACAATCCTTTTCTTTTCCTGACTATTCTCTTCTGTGTGGGATAGAGGAGAGAGAGAAAAGGGGTCAGCGATGAGGTTGACAATGAGGGCGGTGGCACTAGGGAATATGGAGTCTACACAGTAAAAAGCTGCAAACTGCAACAGTGTGGCAGTGGGCACAAGTAGCTGTGAAACATGATGCCCAGAGCTCTGACTCTGACTGGAGAGGGTGAGGGGAGAATGCAGATGACGCATTTGATTTTTAAAAAAGTCTAAAGTGTTGACAGAAATTCTATCTTGATTAAGGGCAGTAGGAAAGCATTTGATTCCAGCCATGTCTCGAGCTCAGTTACAGTTGGTTTTGGCTCCAATTCTTCTGTTTGCCTTCTTTGGGCCCTACCTTGACATCTTCCCAGCCGTGTAGCTGGTGCTTCTCTAATGACGTTCTTGCCTCTAACTATCACAGCTCTGCTCTGAGGAACTGGAGGCTTCTCAGTGCACCCATCCTTGAGGGTCAGTGGTTGTGACCAGCGTGGTACCCCCTAAAGGCTGCTTTGCTTTACTCTTGACCATTTTCTTATTTATTGAGGAACACCATCTGGGTTTTGAACCATGTGTGGTCTGCCTAGACAGATGGTTTAGGGCTGAGGCTCTGTGGGTTACGAATATGCTGCTTTGGAATTGCTTGGGTTCATAAAAGCAAAGTTCAGGTGATTTCCTTGGGGAGTGTTTTATAACATCCTCGTAGGCTTTGCCTCACAGCTGTTCAAGGCCTCAAAAAAACACCTTTGCAAGAAGGTTTTGTTATAATTTCAGGGTTTATAACTTTGTCACTGGCTTTATTTCTGTTCCGTTGAGTTTAATATCACCTGTTGACACAGGGACTCCTCTTGCTGTCATTGCTTCATTAATTAACGGCAGGGACGGCAGGGACTGTTTGACACGGGTCACAGTGCTCAGTTTGTTTATAGCCTGGCCAGCTTCGGGATAGTGCTGTGGAATGCAAGAGGGCCTGACACTGCCCTCCTTCTGACTGTTTACCCAGAAACCATGTTCGACAGAACCCTCTTCCTGCTTTGAAAATTAATTTGTGCTGTAGAAGAGCACCTTTGTGTCATTAGTTCTTGTTTGTAGCTCTTCAGAGAGAGAGGCTGTGCATTGCAGTTCTCTGGAGTGAATCTCATCAGCTTTGTAAATCCTGTAAGGGTAAGAACTCCTTTGTGCATGGTGAAGGAAGGAAGTGCAAACCAATTGCTCTCTGGAAAAGCTTTTAAAAAATACAGTTCTAGCACCTCCAGGTACAAACAAAATCCTGTCAAAACTTGATCTTTCTGATAGTTTTGAACCTGTTAATGTCAACAGTGGTGAAATCTCCTTAGCTTTGCAGATCAGCAGTAGAATAAAACTCTGCATTGCTTATGAGGAGTTCTGCCCAAAGGTGCGAAGTGCAAGAAGTGGGGATGTCCCAAAGGCTGTCCCAATGCCTGTCCCTAGAAACTGCAGAGGAAGAGAGGTGGGGGATGATTCCACTGATACCCTGTTGTTGTCTAAAGGGCTTGTAGCAGTGCAGGCAGAGGACTCTTGAGGACAGTGTGACTGTGAAGATGTCTAAGCCAGAATCCCGTTATTCTTTTGATGTCCCAAACATCTGCATCAATTTTGCAAATCTGAATGAGGATGATGTACACAATGCAGACTCCTGGTTTGGTAAGTTGCTTCCAACTCCATGAGTTGTTTCCTAGATGAATGACACCGTGGTGTGATCCTTGTTTCGGACCTGGCTTTTGTGCCAATTAATCATGATGCTAACTGCATCATTCATCATGCATGGGATTTCTTTTATTCTGTTTTTTCGTATTTAAGTTTTGTCATCTGTAACTTGACTTTGTTAACCTCATAATAATATTCTGGAGTATTGTTAACAATTCCTAACAATGTGTGTAGTGAAAGTCTTTCTCTCCTTACAGACCAAAAAGCCAATCTGGAGAATGTCCCTCCTGCAGAAAATCTGGCAAAGGTCTCGCACTGCAGCCCTGCTTTTTCAAAGCCTGATGTTGTTCTGTCTTCTGTCCCATCACAAGAAGTGGCGATGAGTAAGCTGGCATGGTGTGGCAGGGAGGGAATAAATTTTACCTGCTTTTCACTGGCAAAATGTAAAGGCCTCTGTCTGGCTTTTGTGGGGCCATATGCATAAACTCTTATCTGCAAGGTCTCACGTGGTTTTACTTGCTGTTTTTCTGTACGTGTGTGTATAGATGAGCTGACACTTGCCCCTTTCTCAGGTGAGAGCGATGGTGAAGCAGAATGTGGCCAGGGCAACGTGGTCCCTCAGAATATTGTTGGGTCCCTGGCAACCTGGAGAGCTGCTGCCCCTGCAGAGGCCCCTCAGAGGTGAAATATTTGTGTTCAGTTTGTGCAATGATTGATGATGGTGTAAGTAAGGAGGTCCTTGCTCTCAGGATCTGCAGTTCTAGCTGTTCTTGGGGCATCCTGTGGGGCTGGAGTTCTCCAACATGGAGATCATGTATTGGGGACACCTGATCTGCTGGCTAAGCTGGAGGGGCAGTCTCTAGGGTGGAAATGTAATGCAGTGTCTCACATACTTGTCAAATGAGACTCGGCAGCACCAGGAGCTTCTGGAATGTGAGGATATCTGAAACTGAGGTGGCTTATAAAGTTTCTTTGTTTATATCTGCAGAACTCATTCTCGCTATGAGTGCAAGGGGCTCTGCATGCTCATATATAGCAAAGAATATTTCGTTTATGGATTGTTAAACTTTAATAAATCATGCTGCATTTGGATTGTTGTTTTAAACACAATTTGTGTGATGGAGTTAGGGAATGCACTGACATAGAAAGGGTTAACCCGGTCAGGTGTCTCCTCAGATCTGTGGGAAAACTCACCTCTGCTTTCTGTTCTACTCTAGACCAGGCAGGAAACTGGCTACAAAGCAGGGGAAAACCCAGCAGCGCAAGCAGCCAGGAAGAATCAAAGCAGAGAGAATTGCTAATACCCTGGATAATAAGGAAGATGTTCCACCCTTGAAGAAAATGAGAATGTACGTCATCCAAGTCCTTCTGTTGAGGGCTGGGAAAAGGGATACAACTGTTGCTTTGGAAAGGGTTTCCACCTGGCTGAGAAGGTTTTTACAGGAAGGTTAGGGGGTGGTGGCTGGAACTGGTTGCTGTTACTGGCTTAATGAGCAAGAAATGGCTGTAAATGCTGAAGGAATTGCTCTGTGTGGAGGTAGAAATATGAATGAAATAAGCATGGGCTTCTTCACCTTATTACTTCTTACTCTGTGTCTGTCAGCTTTAAATTTGTCTGAACTTATCCATCCGGAAGTCATTAGGCAGTCTTTAGCTATGAAAGAGTCACAGCTAAAATATTTCTCAAATTAACTTAACCACTGAAGTATCATATGGTGATAAGCTTGAGGTCAGGAAATTGAAGTGTGATCTTTGAAACACCACTGTACCTCGATGATCTACAGCATACCTACCTCCCTTCTCCAGAAAAATTCCAAAAACTCAGTAATTCATCTTCCCTTCTGCAGCCTTAGAATACCAGGGAAAGCTGAATGGTCTATACCTGGGCCTGGGGTGTGAGGTGTGCGTGGTGGTGAGAACTGCAGGTGGTCATTTATTTAGAACACAGTTTATTCAAGGGGGTTGTCCTAACAACATTTTCTCTTAGTTCTGGTAGCAGAGAGAAGGTGACAGAAGCATCCACAAAGAGAGAGCCCCTGCAGGATCCTGACCTCTCTCCAGGGAGAGAGAAAAGCAAACTGACCATGCCCTCCACGCCAACAATGTTGAAGTACGTGGCTTTCTTGTGACTTGTGTGCTAATCACAGTTGATTTAGGTGACAGTCCTGGCTGAGTGTTTTCAGCTTCAACTTAGCATGTGATGGTATCATATTTAGTAAACACTGGGTCAAGGCAACAATATTACGATGACATGCCAGCTGGACCTGTGCACAGGAAAGCTTTTGCTTTTCTTTTGAGGAAAAAGTTGTTCTTCCTAATGGATTGAGAATGCACACAGCAAATGAGTCTGCAGAATAGCAGCTAGCTGTGAGATTTCTTGAACAAACAAAACCCAAGCTGATTTCTTCTAAAGAGGATGTTTTTATAACTGGTGATGGTCCTGCAGTGAGATTGGAGATAAGCATGTTCCTTGCACTAACATGATGCTAATAACCAGGGAAGCAGGAAGGCATGTCTTTGATTTTAATGTGCTTCTGCAGGAGGACCAAACCTTCTAGCAAGCCGAAGAGTACCGAGGAGCAGGAGCTGGAAAAGATGCAGCAGTTGCAGCAGGAGGTTATGGAGCTGCGGAAGAAGAACGAGGAGTCTCTGAAAGCAGCTATTGCTGGAGCAGGTGGGCTCTGCCTGAATTGCTGAATGAAGCTGCATTGGGCTCAGCTGGAATGCTGCACAGAGCTGTGCAAGTACCTTTGAAAACAAGCATTTCAGACTTTGCAATAAATATTAGGAGCCATTTAATGTAGATCAGCCCCTAAACTGCCTGGAAACAGGTGTGTTTGGGTTATGTCATGTTTTGAAAAGTTAAAGATGAGTTCTCTAAAAACTTACCTAGTTTTAGAAATTACATGCTTTTTTTATTTCCACAAATCCTACCCCACAGCAAAAGGCTTCCAGTCCTTACATGTTCTTTTCCTCTAGGACAACCCATGAAGAGACCTGTTGGTCAAGTAACAAAGCCAATTGATTTCCACTTCTGCACGGAGAATAGAATTAAACAGAACGTGGAAAGCCAGCCTGGGAACGAGTACAAGGAGATGGATTTTGCAGCAGTACTGAGGAAGCATCCCCCTTCTCCGGTGAGAGCCAGAGGGTTGCCAGCACTCAGCTCACTGATTCTTGCCATCACCTCCCTGCTGCTTGTGTAATGCTTGGGCTGATACCCACAGAGAGGTTACCACAGGAGAGGCAGGTGTTGTGCAAATGTGACTGCAAACTTCCTGTGTGTCTGTGTTGCCACAGGACTCCAAAGAAACCTTGTGGAAAAAGGAGCCCTTTAATGTCAGATTTTCCAGTCATTCCACTTAGTGCTTTAATCTGCTTGATACAGTTTCCCAATATAACTTGTGCATGTTCAGACTGCTAACATTTGTGTTAATGTGAGGTGTTACCTTCTTTGCAGTGAGAGGAAGGGACAGATACTATGCTTCAGTGGGGAAAGGAAATGTCATCAAAGCCTCCTGGCCATACTGACACTGTTTTTTTGTCTCCAGGTGCGAATGCCAAAGGGACCCACCGTCCCCAAACCTTTCAATCTGTCCCAGGGAAACAAAAGAAAACTTGAAGAAGCCACAACAGAATATGTGTCCTTTGCTGAGCAGGTAGAAGCATTCCAAAAACGCACACCCCCTCGTTACCATTTGAGGAGCCGGAAATCTGAGGAAGGTGAGTAGTCCTGGCTGTGTCCACAGACACAGTGGTAGAGCAAGAGATGCTTTGACTACTGTGAGCAAATGGCCTGTGTCTGTTGCAGGCCTTGCCATTAACTGCTGGTCTCTGTGACTTGAATTTGTAGGCTCAGTTTCAAAAAAGCCGGTGAAGGCTCGGCTCACACACCCCAAAACACCAGTGCTGCGAACAAAGCAGCGCTTGAGACCCGTCACCTGCAAAACTGCTGCAGAGTTAGAAGCAGAGGAAATTGAGAAAATTCAACAGTAAGTAAGGGCTTACTCTAGTCCTCCAGGGGATGATTGTACCCCCCTGGAAATATTTTTTAGATACCAAAATGTCACTTCTCTGGAATACCTTTTTGTGTAAAAGAATGAGTAGCATACACCATTGAGATTCCTTTAGGTTGTTTATAATTCTTTAGCTCTGATTGTAGGAAAGTGAAATATAAACAATTCAATTTGAAGAAAGTGCTCTTAGGAGACCTGATCTTGGGTTGAGTACAGCTTGTGATGAGTAAAGCAAACCCAAAATAGCAATGCAGCCTGCATGCACTTCAAAACTCACCTGTAGGCGAAGGTTTGGATTTCTAGGAAAACAATCTATAAGTTTTTCCTTAATAATCTTGCTGTTTTGAAGGCAAAGGAAGAATTGCTAACTAGAGCTGCACACTAACGTACAATTGGTGACTGTCTCCATTGCTCCTGCATAGGTACAAATTCAAAGCACGAGAACTCAATCACAAAATCTTTGAGGGTGGGCCACTCCTGCCCAAGAAACCCTCTGTGAAGGAGCTCACCCAACCCATCGGCTTTCAGTTGGAAATAGAGAAAAGGATTCAGGAGCGTGAGAGTAAGAAGCAGCAGGAGGAAGAGCACTTCGAATTTCGTTCCAGGCCATGTCCCACAAAAATCCTGGAGGATGTTGTGGTAAGAAATTTAATAACACTCAGGCTTGGGAATTGGACCTCAGGTGGCGATGAGCTTCAAAAGATTTGTAGCTATGTTGCATTATGTGTTCAATGATCTTAGTAACAGTGTCTGTCATTAGGTAAGAACAGCAGTAGGTACGTCCTGTGCTGTCAGATTGTTTCTCTGAGGCGTTTTCTTGGCAATTGGCCTTGGGTAACTCCTTGCTGGCTCTTCTGAACAGGGTGTTCCGGAGAAGAAAGCACTTCCTGTTACAGTCCCCAAGTCTCCAGCCTTCACACTGAGAAGCAGGACCCGCGTGTCTGGCAGAGAGGAAGAAAAGGTAACAGTTGTGATGAGGATGGAGCCAGGCCCAGGTCTCCTGCTGTGCCTCTGGATGTGGATGGGATGCTCTGGGGCTGGAAGCCCCTTCCTTCCCTCCTGTGAGCAGTTCCTCCAGTGGTTACCTTTGCCTGTGCCATTCACTTCAAGCAATCTGGTTATTGCTAGTCATTTTACAGAGACTGAATTCTCATTAAAAATGAAATCACTTAAATGCTAGGGTACTGATGAGGGCTTCTGAGGTGTTGCTGCTATGAATAAGGAAAGCCAAGTGCTTAGATTTCTCATCCTTCCCTATTCTGTCACTGAAGGCAGATATTACACATGACCTTTCTTCTCCCTGAGGTCGGGAGCAGGATTCTGAAAGCTTCACATCCTCCTTCCTTTCCCTCTTGTCAAGAGGATATTAAATAATTACACTCTAATTTGCGTGACTACTAGAAGTGAGAGTGGTTTCAAAAAAGGAAGAATTGGGCCTGTGGTTCAGGATGCCAGTAAATTGGTACTTCTTGGATTCCTAATTTTTGCAGTGTCCACTTTTTGTGTGACCCTACCATGCCCCTTATTAAAGGAGCTCATTCAAAGCTCTTTGTGGCTTTGCTTGGCAGGACTTACAGCCTGTACAAAAGTGAAAAATCAGATCCTAATGCTAATATCCCTTTAGGAAAAAGAGGAGGTGGGTGTGATCAAAGCTAATCCTATGCCACATTACGGAGTGCCCTTCAAACCCAAAATGCCAGAGCAGAGGCACGTGGAAGTTTGCCCCTTCTCTTTCGATGCCCGGGACAGAGAGCGACAAATACAAAAAGAGAAAAAAATAGAAGAACTACAGAAGGAAGAGGTAAGAATTAAAAGCTACCTTGGATTCTACTCCTTCCGTAAAAAGCATGTGACAGGGTTTGCTGTTGTCTATTAAACTTTCAAGGAAAGGACAAGTAATTTTTGGAGTTGTTTATTTCAGGTGCCAAAGTTCAAAGCGCTGCCTCTGCCTTACTTTGACCAAGTTAAACTGCCAGAAAAGAAGGTCAAAACCCCAACTCAGCCTGAACCGTTCCACCTGCAGGTGGATGAACGGGGAGCTGCCAAGCTCCAGAGCTGGAAACAGCAGGTAGGATGAAAAGGATAATGGGAATGACCAGATTTAAATCAGCTGGTGGAGTTGTGGTTGACTACAGAAACTGCCCTCCTTGAATTGAATCAGTAGCTGAGTTGGAGCAAGGAGTTTTCTGTACTTGGCATGAGACTTGTGCTATGGGTTAAGGATTGGTCAATGGTTTGTTTTTCTTTTTCTCACTTTATGGCAAATATGGGATTTACCACAACTGTATGAACAGCTGTGGGTTGTTTTCCAAGCAGCAGCTTTGTGCAGCTGAATCCCTTTGCTGACTATCTCCAGGAACTTATTGACACATAAATCATGTACTGATTTTCTCATGTGAAGTCTGCAGTGGACACCTGAAACTTTCCTAAGGCTGTTTTTTGCAAAGCAACTGTCAGACAATAAGTGACACCACTTTTTGGCTTTAATATAGTTTTCTATGGAAATAATTTGATTAAGTCAGCATGGCTTTTCCAGTGTAGGGAGTATTAGAGTCTGGGTCACAGGGAGATAGATGGTCTCTTTCTGCCTGGCACTGGACATGCTCTCTTCTCTTGCAGCTTAAAGAAGACTTGAAAAGGCAGAAAGAGGCAGCATGTTTTAAAGCTCGTCCCAACACAGTGATGTACCAGGAGCCTTTTGTGCCCAAAAAGGAACATAAGATGCTATCAGGTAGAGTTGCAAGTACTTGCTACATGGGCTTAGCTGATAGCTCAGAACTGATGCAATTAAGAGATGTTTTTTCTGGCTGTTGCCTCTTCTTCATCAGCACAGCCAATAGTGCCCTGCATTTAATCAACTAATTGTGTAACAGCTTGTATCCCCTGGGAGTAGGGGGATTTCCTCTCCACCCCCCTGTCCTGCTCCAGCATGGCAGCTGTATTTAGCAACTCTGCTGCAATTGGCAGATGATTGATGTGTGCCAGCTTAGGATAAGGGTACTGAGAATGTGAGGAGCTCCCTGCAGAGACAGCTGGCATTTCTGCAGCGCTGTCACTCTTTCCCTCCTGTTTCTAATGAGATAAAGGCATCTACTGCTTGGGTAGACTAAGATTTGTAAGAGTATAAAACCAGCCAAAAGCTCATTTGTACTAACAATTGTGTGCTTGCTCCCTCCCATGAGAACACCCATGACGGGGTGACGTCTGCATTAACAGTGCTCACGTCTGGGAGTAAAGTTTTCTCTTTTCCTGAAGCCTGGAGGTATCTCCTAACCACCCTTGCCAAGGGGAAGCTCTCCAAAGGGAGGCTTCCATTGACATTAGTACTGCTCTGCTTTACCTGACTGTCTTTGAACCAATGTTATCTCCTCTATTTCTAAACTTAGAGAGCCTTTCTGGTTCTGTAGTTCCTGAAAGCTTTGAGCTAGCAACAGAAAGAAGAGCAAAAGAACGGCAAGAATTTGAAAAGCGATTGGCAGATGCAGAAGCCTTGAGGGAGAAGTATGAGGAGCAGATCAGGCAGCAACAAGAGGAGCGTGAAAAGGAAGAAGTTGCTAAGCTAAGACAAGAAATGGTAAGTGAGCTGTTTCTGAGCAAGGGCTGTAAAGTAACCCAAAGGAATGTGGGAATATCCTTACAGAGTGAATGTCACAGTTGAGCTGTGCTAAAACTGCCTTTTCAAGGTTTCCTTTTACAAACTGATGACTCACTAACTTCACAACTGGTTTAAAAAAACCAAACCTACAAAACTATGCAAACAAAGAAGGCAGCTGTGCTGAGATGCCTGAGCTTTGGAGCTGCACATGTGTAGTTATCAAAGCAGAATGATCTCAGTAAAACCAACAACCCCAAAATGTGCTGTGCATTTTCCCTCTACCTCACTCCAGTGCCCTGGTGTGGTGTGGTGGCCTGCCTTCATCCACAGCTCACCTGCAAATTTCAGCTTCATCATAACTGCAGCCATTTGCTTTGTTTTGCCCTTGCTTATATTTATTTTTTCACAGGTCCACAAGGCAAACCCAATACGCAAATACCGCAGCGTAGAAGTGAAGCCCAGTGATCAACCACTGACTATGCCAAAGTCTCCCAACTTCTCAGACAGGTTCCGATGCTGATGAGCATCCACGTGATAACTGGGAGATCCCATCCCTCTCCACTCCCTTGGTAGGAGGGAGAGAGGGAGCAGTTGTTTTTCCATGACTGCTCAGTCTGAACCCCTATGCTTGGTTCCACTGTTGTACTGAGTAGTTAAACTCCATCTGAGCCCATGGCATTTCAGCAGTGCCTCCTGGCCTTGCTGTGTATCCAGACCCCATCTTCTCTAGAGACTAAACCAGGTTTTGATATTGCATACAGATATTGTGTACCTAACTAAATAAAAATTCCTAATCTGCTTGCTGTCTCTGGCTAGTGGGCTGAAGCCCTGTCCTGCAGAAGAGTTTTTGGTAAAGACTGACCACACAGATGTGTGCAGCTGGCAGAGCTGTCATGTGTTCGTACACTAAGTGCTATTTTCAAGTGTCTGTTTTTAGCCTTTTAGTCTACGTATAGCTTGAATTGTGTTAAGTGAGGTTCATTCAAGCCAGTGTAGCGTGGGTCTGGCCTTCCTTGTTGATGTTTAGATGACCACAAATATAAATCTTGCCCACGCTTAAAAGTAATTCTCTGTGTATGTTAGAGCATTAAGCCATCTTGCTGTTTTATAGCTGAAGTCCTTCTATTTGGGGAACCATTTATCTGGCAAGTGACTTGCTGTGAGCTCCTGCCCCAGCTCCTGCCAGTGCAGGTCTCTTGGCTACAGAGCCATCAGCACCTCTGGCCAGTTTGGGCAGTGAGCAGAGCTAAACATAGCCCAAGTGCTCAAATATGGTGAAGGAGAAAACTGCTGGCATTGTGAAGAGTGGACACATCTAGATTAAAGTTTTAATAATTATTTCTTACTTAGTATTGTGCTCTGATTTCTTACCTTCATATTTTGCTGAAACACCCATGAGCAGGGCTGCTTGCTACTGTTGTGCTGCTTAGAAGAGAGTGGGGGAAAAAGGAAATTTAGAATTAATTTGTCCAAACTGGACAAACTTTCTTGTTTGGTGGTAATGGAAAACATTTGCTTTCATTTCCTCTGAACTGGGATACTGTTGAAGAAGTATTCCAAGAGTGTGTAGCTTTTTGTTCAGATATTTGGGTGAAAAAGAGTTCAAACTTGGTGTTAGACTCCAGCTAAGGAGGTGGTTAGAGGTGCTGTCTCATTCTTGCCAAAGTACATCAAGCAATTGCTATTTTACTCCTAGACTGAGAAAGGTAACAGTGGAAGAAAGTCCTTAGAGACCTAAATTCCGAGATGAATGTTTATTGTACCTGAGAGATGATGTTTCTGCAGGAATTCTCCTAAAAGGTGCGATGCTCAAGAGATGTCATTGCAGAACAGCTGGGGTCTCTATGGGAGTGTTTCAAAGAGCACCAGCCTCAAACTTCAGTGCTGGAATTAAAAAAGGAAAAGCCACCCACACTGAAATACAAGGATTCTTTTAAAAAACTAAAGGTTTTGTGCAGCTAGTAACTGAGGAACTGGAGAATGAGAGGCTTAGGAAAGTGTGTTGGCACTAAAAGATGAATGACCCTGTGGTAGTGTGGGTTCTTGGAAATAGTGAGCTCAGACATGGCTGCATTTTGTTCACATCTTAGCTTTTCCTTCCCTTCTCTTGAGGATCTTCGTGTAGCTGTGGCAGAGGTTGGCCCAAAAGCTTGATCTAATCACCCAGTCTGCCTTCAGCCACTTTTTTCTGACTTTGCTGACAGCCCTGTGTCACTGAGCTGAGAGTTACAGGACAGCCAGAAAAACTGCTGTCACTGCTGCTGTGACAATTTGCAGGAGTGGCTGGAGCACAAGGGACATGTCAGCATCCTCTTCTTGAAAACAAAAATCCAGGTGGATCTGGCCTTGTCTGCCTTAACCCCATTTCTGTCATGGTGGAGCTGTTCCTTGTGATCTGCTACTGGATGGGGACATCACAGAACCTCAGATGTGCTGTCAGGGAGCCCTTGCTTTTTCCTCGAGTGCCAGCTCTGGAGAAGGCAGCGTGTGGGTAGCAGGAGCAGTAAATATTTATGATGAGTCAGGGGGAAGCTGGAATGATGATGAGCTGCTGAAGAATGTGAAGGCATGCAGGATCATGAGGCTGTGGAACTGGAGCAGCCACCGATCCCTGAAGGATGAAGCAGCTGGATTTCCCTGATGGCCCTACATGGCCCCTTCTGCCTTGAGGAAGGGGTTGTGTGCCTGACAGCTTGGCAGTATTTTTTCCCCAATGGTATCGTTTGGGTCTAATAAAAGACATTACATCTTCCCCCAAACATGGCCTCTTGTATTCCCCACGCACTGCAAACAGGGGAGGAGCCTCAGGCAGCTGTGCCTCCAAGGGTCTTGGGTGTTTGTATGAGCTTGGAGTCACCCACCAGGTTCTCACGGGCTGGGGTGTGGGACCTGTTCTCATAATTAGGAGAGAAGTGGTGACATGGTGGGAAAACTGCTCTAGTGTACCAAGTGTAAAAATCATGTCCTGAAGGAGCTGAATGTTGGAGAGGATGGGATTTGGCCAAGGCTTCAGCAGGGAAATGGTGGTAGGTGGTTTTTCCAGTGCTGCGTATAACAAATTTACAGGATGGGAGCAAGAATCTGGGATTTAACTGAGTGCTGTTCCAACACCTCCCTTTAGAGTTAGGGTAGGTCGAGAAACTGAAGTAAAATCTATATTCTCCCTGTGGATTTTGCAAAAACGTTTTTGTGTTCCAGTACTCAAAGGCCATCACCTTTATGTGTATTCCTTGAGAGCAAGAAGTGGGAGGAGATTAGGAGAGAAGATCTGGGTACAATATCTTCCTCTACTCCCTTTCTAGTCGAGCTGTACTCAATTTGTTACCAAAATAATTTGCTGAACACAGACTAGAGTTGGAACTAGAAAGCAACCAATGTTTTCCTGGACTTTCATGTTAAGTTGCAAGATCAAATTGTCTGGTGAATAAATTCTTATGAAAAGGCTTGATGATGCTCTCAAATCACAGCTTTGCTTCTCCCTTCTGTCTCCACTGGTAAACTTGCAGTTGCTTGTGTGACCTGGCCTGAACTGGGCAAGGACCCCTGGACCTGGGCAGGTCCTGGTGCTCCCTGCTGCTGGTGGTGCCCACATTGCTCTGGATGCTCTTTTGATGATGTTGGGATTTTTCCTTGTCTTTCCTCATCACCTTGCTGACACCTGTCATGACACGATGGCAGCTCGTGGTGGAAGCCCTGGTTCTGATGGAAGCAGTTAAGCCAGACGGCCCGGCTGGTTTGTGTTTCAGCAGCATGGCTGGGATTCAGGTGGGGATGTTGTTCAGCCTGCCCTGCCGCTCAATTTAGCTGGGGTGTAGGGTTTCCCGGGAATGGGCCGGCTTTGGCCCCGCAGAGCCTCCCTTCCCAGGGTAAACGTAAAGGTTAAAGTGTGCTGCCGCAGTTGTGACAACGGCGTCGCCAGGGAACAGCGTGCTTGAGGCGCTGCCAGATAGCCCCAGGACAG
>VYZR01025833.1:14874-29996 GCA_013400675.1 Oxylabes madagascariensis
ATACATCTGCTGTTTTGACTTGCAAAACTGCAAGATGGTGCTTTTCATTCAAAGAATTTAATTGTGTAAGAAGCTGCAAGTTTTTTATGGTACTTAAATTGTATTTTATTTTAAAGGCCATATTAAAAGCATTCTACAATTAAGTTACAAAAAAATTAGACACTATAATGTGTTTTAAGCTGCTGCTATGGTAAAGAATTACAATCCTTGGGTTATAAAAGGTGACTAAACTGCTCCTAAAAGTGAAATCCAACTGCAGTATAACTTTTTGTTTTGCTGTGCACTTAAGTGATGAATTCACATGATGCTGGGAACAGAAGGTAATTTCTGAGGTGCTTCCAAGGCTGGAGAAATATATTTGGTTTTTTATACTCAATGAGTTTTCAAATAACCTGTACCACCAATCTCTCAGTACATCTGAATCTGCTGGAAGAATGTATTTTGAGGATAAAATGCATTTTAAAATCATTGGACCTCCAAGTTTTTACTGTATTACTGCTGTAGTTCTGTTAGCTCTTAACGGGGTGCACTCCCAATTAACAAACACCCTAATGCCAGAGGAAGAACAGGAATCTCCAAGAGCTGGGAGAAATGTGGGTCATAGTGTCCTGAAGCTGTGTTTTTAAATTGGAATGGCACATTCAATGATTGCGAAAATAACCTATATATCTCAAAATAATTTTCTCTAGAAATTTACCTCCAGTCTTTAATTGCTGTTGGAAAGGGAAGAACTAGGCTGCACTTTGATCTGTAGTTACTAAACTTGATCTTGGTTTACACTTCCGTCAGTTATGGAAGATCAAAGGACAGTTAAAGCTGAGACCTTGGATTCTGCATGTGTAATGTGATGTTATTTTGTGTTTGGTGTTGGAGGCAGTGCTGTTTCCTCAAGGCAATAAGCTGGGAAGTAGTGGCTGCTGTTGAGCCTTTGTGATAACCACTCTGTTCATGTTATGGATGCCCAAACAGCATATAATGTGTTCATATCTTATAAATTCTCTTATCCCAGTTAGCTGGAAAAGATCAAACAAACAACAACAAAAAACCCAGCAGAAAACCAACTTACATATTGCCCAATGTTTTATTTTTATAAAATCTCTCTACAGATATTGTAAAATCAACAGACAATCTATAGTACTTGCAAAAATCTATAGTAGAGTCAAAAAACTGTACATCCTTAAAAAAAATCGTGACACAACGTGGCCATGCTGACATGAATTAATTTACATAGTACTAGACATGGCATTGTTCATGAGGAACACGTGTTCCTTCTAATTAATCTTGAATGTTGCACAGACTGACTTGCCCAGGCAAGAACAGATTGACAATTATTGTACATCTGTACAGTAAGAGATCAGAATATCATATTCATTCCAGCTTTCTAGGTCTCTGCATAGATGCATTTTACAAGTATTGTAATTGCAATATTACTGTAGACTTTTTAATTGCATGATTAAAATAGGATTTTAATCAGCAAACTTTATTCCACAGACATTCTGCTAGGTAACCATATGCAACCTAAGCAGGTTTTTGTTGCATGGCTGTATGAGACATGGAATTAGTGAGTGAAGGATTCTATAAGCAACAATCAGGACATGAGGAATTAATGCAAGCAAAAATTGAATTGAATTCCTATATGATTTATATATATATGTATATTTATATACACCATCTCTAGTTTTTAACTCTACATAGTATATGCACATCATCCTCAATTATTTTGGCTCTGCACACCCATAATTTAGGGTTTTTTTAGCATCTGTGTGTTTTTTAATGTTTCCTGCATATATCACTTTGTCTGGTATGATGTGATAAAAATGACTTGGTTGGAGATGGCTGCTGTACTATATTATTAGAGGAGAAGATTGCAAATACAATCTTGCCACCTGTTCCTATCTGGTTTTACCTTTTTTAATTTCCCAGATTGTTGTACTTCGGTAAGAATTATTTGCTTTCTTTCCTGAAAGCTGCAAAAGCTGATCTTGTTGGACTGTAAGCAGAGCATTGGAAGAATCTAAGAAACATCAGTATTGTAGGATTTGCTGGTTTTACACTGTGCCAACAAAACATGGCTTGTGGCGGGCTCAGCAACCCCAAAGTAGGAAAGGTTTGGCTGTGAGACCCTCTGGGAGTCCTGGGCACTGTAGGCACAAACCAAGAGGCCAAGATCAAACCCTTGGCAAATGCTCCACCACAGATGCTGAATGAGCAGAAAGGCTTCTTTTGGTGCCATTGCACCGCTGAGCTGGCAGGGGGGAATGACACCCAAAAATCAGCACCTCCTGCAGTGAGAGCTTTCTGTAGGTCTGTGCTGAGCACATCCAGGAAGCAGCATGTCGTGGGGCTGATGACGCCATGTGTTATCTGTCCATGAAAGTAAAAATATTTCAAGGAAAGTCAAAAAATTCCTGTTGTCCTTTGTCTCATGAGGCAACGTAGGAACAGCTGTTACAAGGACATCGAGAAATGTGGACCCTCTGGCTGAGAATAAAAGACTGGAACTTTGGGTTTTGCCAGTTCCAGCTTAATGAGTGGTTTTGAAGCAGAATTGTTCTAGGAAAGGGCTGATAATATAAAAATATATCTGGGAAGTTGGTTTATTTTTGCTGTATATTTGTAGTAGGAAAAAAAGGAAAAAGAAATGTTAGTACTGCAGGATCGCTGGGAGTCAAATTTTCTGTCTCTTGACTATTTTAGCAATTTGAACAAATACTCTCTTCTGAATGTCTGGCATTCCTAATTATTGCTGCAGATAATTTGTCTTGTCTTTTTCATATTATTTTATTACTTTGTCTGATAAAGTGTATTCTTGTATTTGAAAATAGTGATGTGTAGCTTTTTATCATTCACTTTTTAATGACTTTTTTTTTGCAGATTTACCTGGTGATTAGTGCCAAGAAAAATAATTTTTCTCAGCTATTTTCCTACAGTTGAGTGGTATCTCTCCTCTCTGGGTACTTTATGAGCTCAGGAGATCTTTATTGTTGTCTCAGGAGGTCTGGAAGGCAAAGATTAAATTTCACTAGGGTTCTAATCAGATTTTCATAAAGTTGAGCCAGAAAATGAGGTTGCTTCTGTCTCCATTTTTGACCGGTTTGCTCTCTATTTTTTTGAATTGCATCTCTGACTTCCCTGCTCTGGTGATCACACATCAGAGTCACAACATTGCCTCCTCAAGACAGGGAAGATGCAGAGAGGGCTGCTGAGGAGCTCAATGCAGAGTTCCTGCTCCTGCTCTGGTATTTTTGTGGCACCTTTCCACATTTGAACTGGAAGAGCAGGGAATGTGGATCCTTGACTGCTGTTGCTGACTTTCCTGGCATAACTGTGGCAATGCCCTGTAAACATCCCTGAAGAAAACTGGTGCCATAGCAGAAAGGGCAAATGAGCAGAGCTGTGTGGTGTCCTCTTCCTGAGCATGGGCAGGCACAGCGCTGCTGGGGCACTTATTGCAGCCCTGCACCATGCAGTGCAGCTTCTCTGGGCTCAGCACCTGCGGCAGTACGAGCTCTGTGCTCTGGGAGAGTTCAGAGTGTGAGTACAAAGCATGGGACTTGGCAGCACGGGTCAGAAGCTGGTGTTCCCCAGCTGGCACTCACCTGACTGTGTAGGGAACTGATTTGTTGATTGCCCACTAGAAATGCTTTATGGTTTTCGGTTTTCTTCCGTCCTACTCTTTGGAACTGAGATAACAGATAAGAAGTGTGAGGTGCTGCTTTTCTGGTATCCATGGCACAACTCCTACCTCCTTCAACAGAGCTAACTAAGTTCTCTTCTCTGTCCTTCTATTTTTCCACTTGTTTTTCTTGGGTTTCTCCCCTGCTTTCTGCTGAAGGATTTTTCCAATGCAGGCAGAAAAGGGGTAGTGGTGTGTATTTTCTGAGGGTATTTATTAGGTGCAACAGTGATGAATAAAATAGTCATGGGAGCCAAATGTATAATAAATTATTACACTTTTGACCAGCTCTTTAGCTACATGGGATTTTGGGTGGATGAATAAAAGGGATATGCTACACGAGCAAAGGGTGGAGGTGGGAGGGAAAACCAACATTTTTTTTCAAAGATTATTCTTGCCCTGCTGATTTATGAAAAAGCAAATCAATAGAACAAATTTGTCACTAAGTCTAAAAATGTCCTTAAAGGCAATCATATCTAACCATAAGGAGGAAGAATTTAAAGATGTATCTTGTAATGCTGAAACCAAAAGTCCACCTGTATGCTATGTGCTAGTGTTCAGTACTGAATTATTCGCCCCCTTGATGTATGAGGGCCAAATTTTCTTTACAGGTTTTACCCATTTATACCCAAGAACCATTAGCTTTTCTGGAATGAATTGTCACATCTGTGCACTCAGGTGACAAGTGTGTCACCCAGCAGGCTGCTTGTGGTAGCTGTCCTGACCAGGAGAGCTGTGTGATGCCCTACAGCAGGCAGGAGTGCTGCAGGAGCACAACTGCTGTGATGTGAGATCCTGTGTACTTTGAACATCCCTCTTGCTTTCCTCTGAGTGCATCCCTGGGAGCAGCTTGCATGGATAACTGACCTGCATCTCTGTGTTTGTTTCCATCCTCACCCTTCAAAAAGGCTGGAATTAAAATTATGAACAAACCCGCCTGGCAAACTTGGCAGATTCTCACTTTACTCATGAAGGCAGATCTAATGTTCCCTGACAAATTGTTCCAGAAAAACTGTCTTGTAAAATACAGGATCTGCCAGTTCCTTCATACCAAACCATATTTCTATTAGGACACAGTGTTAATGGTTCACTGGAAAGTACAATGCTTGGTGCAGAGTGAATCTGAAATCATTTAGCATACTTGATTGTTAACTGAGCTAACTATCCTGTGAGTGCATCGGCTGCCATCTGTCCATTTACTTGACAGCCTTGGAGGGGGGATAATCTCGAGAGCTGGCACCGGTCCAGTTTGCCGCAGGTCTGCTTTCTAGTGTTTTTGTAGCAGATGTTGTGCCACATGCCCAAAGCTGCTGCCTGTAAGCTGCTGTGTGCTCAAATTTTTAATTTTGGGGGGTGTCTGACTGTCTTTGACACAAGATTTGCATTTGTCTTAGCAGCTCCTTATGGAGTGGCTTTGTTATAAACGATAATCTGATGAAAGAGCCAGAGCCAAACCTTGGGGCCTCTGACACAGGATTTCTGATGGGTCCAGTGGACACTGGATTGGACCCTGACTTGCCAGTTGCTAATGTATTTTTTATCCTTTTAATGGTGTGTATTTGAATGCATGGCACTTATAAAACATTTAGTATGGAATTAGGGAGCCTCAAGTTTGCACTGTGCTTTTAAGGAATTCAATAGTCCTTGCTTATCTAAGATGCTCCAAAACTATTTATATACATAGATCCTTGCCCATTATGCACAGGGGAACTAGAAGTTAGACTGAATTTTTCCTCCTCTGTTATCTTCCATAGATAACATTATTCTTCTGAAAGCCAGTTGGTCCTAAATTAATGTAAATCAACCAAGGTAAGGTGAAGCTTTAGGAGCTGCTGTGTTTTTCAATTCCATGATTAAAATGCTTTGCTCTTCCTGTGCAGCTTGGTGGTTGTCAGCAGAGTAGCAGGAGGGAATTATCATCTTGCTGCAGCAACCCCTGCTGCTGCTGATAGGGAAGATTTCTTCTTCTCTCACTCCTTGCTTTTCATTAAGAAAAAGCAAAAGGGGAAAAAAGTCAATTAGGCAATGCAACATGATGGATCTCAGTGCATTTTCTACATGTCATCCATTTCAAGAGGTTTGCTATATGAAACTGGTAACGGCTGGGTTATGCACAGCATCTTTCTTCTATCCTGGTCTATATTTCCACTTGATCACTTTGTTTTGGACTGCCTGGATGAGTTCTTGGAGGATGACAAATGATATGACTGTGCCTGTTCAACTCTAAAGGAATTGCCCATAGATTTCCTTCTGACTGAGTATGTAAATAAAATATAGTACAAGAGGTGACCTATTTTACAGGTTAGACATGGGAAACTTTCCAATCTCAGTAATTAATTTATCACCCTTCAGAGGAAAACTTGTAGGTTGTTTTTTCAGCATGTGGCTTAATTTGCCTTTGTACAGTGTCCATGCTTCTTTGAGCTTAAAATGTTTGGTCCAGTGTCTCTGCTTTTGAAAACATTAAAGGTATAAAAAATAAAAATGTGATTACAACACTCAATCTTCTTAATTAGTTTCTATTGTTCAGTCTGTTAAATGCCATTTGCCTGTCAGGGAAATGCATCCCATGTGCAAGGAACACGGCTGGAGTACTGCAGAAGTGATAGGTTTTGAATATCTTGAGTTTTGGGAAAGGCCTTCATAATATCTCTAACTAGAATACTGACTCGGTAGTTAATCATAATCTAGGTTCTCAGGCTGAGAAATGCTCCTAGTTCATGCTGTGTATGCAGACATCTGTTACTCAGCAACAAATGTCACTCTCTTTCCAGATGAGTTATTAGCAAATGTTAAAAAGACAGGTATATAGTAAAAGTTTAATGCCTATGAAATGACCTGTGAGGCTGCAAATGCCTTAGCATATGGAATATAATTCTGAGTAATAAAGAGATGAGCATTCCAGAGTATTTATGATGATGAAAAAAAAGAAAAAGAAAAATACTGCTGCCATGTAAAAATGAATCAAAGAATTCAATTTACTGTTCCAACAATGCATGCTTTACAAATGTACATGCTATAGTTTATGGAGGCATTTAGTTGAACAAGGCAACAAATGTTTTCTGGGAAATAATATGAGGCAATGTATTTGTCTACAGCTGAAAATGTGTAGTTGCTTTCCTTAGGATTGGAAGCAATCTTGCTAAAGCAGGACAAGAAACTTTTACAATATCAAGATGTCAGTAGAGAGTGGACAGAAAAACTTCATTTAAGTAAGGTGAAGATATGACATTTATTGATGTTATAAGATAAAATACTTCACTTTTCTGTAACTACCAGCATAAGAATAGAGTTAGAGCAAGCTGTAGCTACCACGCGTATTTTATTTCCCATACAATGCATAGTTTAAGTTACATAAAAACAAGTATCTGCAGTATTTCTCTAAAATATAGACATTAAATTCTATTGTATTTGCATCAGGACAGCTTCTCCAGTTCTTACCTGTTAAATCCAGAGACAGATGTTGGCAGTTCTGGTGCGCAAATCCTTGTGCCAGTGCTCCAGGATGCAGCACTTCTCTTTGTGCTGGCTGTGCATTGGGATAGATAATGAATGAGACCTGATTAATCATGGCACAAGGAGTTTGGGAGACAGGCAATAAAAACAGAGAAGTTGAAAGTTTTTATGAATAAAGCTGTGCAGAAGGCTTACTTTATCTTCTATCCATCCTCCTAATCCTAAAGTCAGGCACTCTCCCTCTCCCTTGCCTTTTCTCCATTGCTTAGCAACACTCATGGGTGAACTTACTTAAAGCAGAGCTTTGTTCCCAGATGTGATTTCAGTAATATTTGCCGGCTTAACAGTTCTGAGATGTGAAAATCAGCCCCCTTCCTCCCCACCACCATTAGCCTACTTCACTAAATAGTCTTTCTTGTTCTCTCCTGCACCCCAGGCATGTTTCAGTTTTTGTCTCTACTGTTTTGATCTAACCAAGAGAGTTGTGGAAAGAGGGGGGAGTTTCAAATAAAGCTTTAATTATGGAGGACACACATACAATGTGCACAACGAAGCTGTGTATTGGGAATAGAATTGAAGTGTAAATGCAGAACGGTCAAGAAAAGAACTCTTATTTCTCTCAACTCGATTCGATTTTTTTGAAGTTGAGATTGAATAAATGGCATTTTTCATGCCAGCATTTATGTGCTGAATTGGTATGACCAACTGCATATTACAATATAGCCTTGAACAATCATTTTAAGTAGGGAGAAGCTACAGTAGCTAATTGCTTCCTACACAGTTTTTCTAATTTTGGCAATACAGTGACATATCAGCACTTCCTAGAAATGTTCAGTTTGCCAGGCTAATCTGCATCTGTATTTAGTCCTGTTTCTGGAGGATGATCTGGTTTATCCATTCTGTTTCCTCTTGTTTCCCCTGGCTGCTTTTCTGTAGTTCACCACTCTTTGAGTTATGGGTGGGTTTTGTGTGTGTTTTCTTCTGCAAGCCAGAAGACGTTAATGCACCTCTCTTTGATCTTAGAGACGAGCTAGATCACTCACCAAGGAGACTCGTGTTGAAATGCAAACATTTCCATTGAAGTCTCTCTCAATTTATGCGCAGAACACTATGTTTATATGTAAAAGCTGGTGGTAAGTCTTCAAGAGTTCTATTGCTTCAACAGTGCCGTAACCACCTTGCTGATATTCCATTGAAAAGTTCCTGTGTTCTGAAATGGAAGTCTTCCCAGGCATGGAAAACCTTGCAGCTTTTGCCAGGCAGAATGATCTTATGTCAAGTCTTTTATGTTTAGGCCTCTCTCACGGATTTTGAGGTTGACACTCCAGCTGAATTACCAACCTTGTGAAATCAATAATTTTGGAGGGGCTGTTGCCCAGGGGGGATGAAGTGCATGCTCATGTGTTCCTTCAGCTCTAACCCAGCTAATGAAATAAGCCACTTAAAAAAAAAGCATGTAAACTGCAGTGGCAAATCCTCTAGCATTTTTTAAGATAGTCACGAAGCAGATTCTGGGAAAAGGCTGTAGAATTTTTCTTTGACTTAGAGAATTGTAATTAATCTGCAATCTGCTTGATTCAATTTGTTTGGATAGAAATCAAATGAAATTCTGAGTTACTGTGCATTCTCTCAGTGTCTCATGTCACAAAGCTTTGCTGTAGGACACTTTCAACAGGAGGATGAATTAATAAAGGCCTATGTATCCCTACGTGAAGTATTTATAAATTAAGAGCATGCCTGAAAGCATTTATGACAAGAGTACTGAGGCACGTGGTAATTCTTTACTCTGGCTCCCATGTGCTACCTAGTGTGTTCCTACTGCTGCACCTTGTTTCTCTGAGGAAAGTGTGCTATTCCCTTTATAATCTTTCATGGTAGTTGTATGTTTTTTTTATTTAAGTGTTGGTTGTTATGAGGTAAAGCCAAACAAAAAAAAAAAAAAAGGGAAAGGATTGAGAAGGTGAGCTGGTTCTTTTGTCTGAGGAAAGCAAGTCAGCTCTGTATCATTTTTAACACGTCAAATTGATACAAATACACTTTTTGATTGATATGTTGTTTAAATGTGTATTTAGGAGCTGTTCCAGACTGTGAGGTTCTTCAGGTGTGTTCTCCCTGTTACCACAGGTGGTGGTTCAAACCTTTGCTCCGTGTTGTATTTGTACAGGATGTCTGCTATGAGGGTACCTGGCAGTTCCAGTCTCTTTCCCTATGTTTGTTTTCATCCCCAAGGTTTTCTGTTGCTGACAGATTACTTTTCTTAGTGCAGTTCTGTGTATTGCATCCTTAAGGCAAGGTGTCCTCCCCCAAATCATCACCAGCACCTCCCCAGGCCCACCCAGGCACAAAAGCCCCAAAGCTTGAGGGATGAATTTTTAAACAGCATAATAAAACAGCAGGCCCATTTCTTGGTGTAATATGAGATTAGTGTGATTGTTACTAGTGCAAAATTCTCACTTCCTCAGAAAGTGCAGAAATATACATAGTCCTGGCAGTTCTGTGTGCTGTACTTGTCCTGTGTATTGAGGCATTTTGATGCACTGCAGAACTGCATTGAGTTTTCCTATCCTTTTGTCTTTGAGGATGTAGTTGGAAGCCAGAGGTGATAGCCTCTGAATGAAGAAAAATTATGCGTTTTTTAAAATACAGTATAATTGTACTGTGTTCCCTGATCAATGAATGTGCAGTCGGACAGCAGAATGTCTGAACCTTTCTCTCCTGTCATCTCTTTAAGTGAACACTGCTTTTTCAAGAATTGAGACTGGCGATACCATTTGCTATGTATTTGTACTGTTGTCCAAATTTGGTCTAACAGTGATGAATAAGTAAAATAGTTGCTCTGTGTTGTTCTCACACTCTTTTGGTATAAGTGCTTTTCAAAGGGAGATGTTAAACAGTCTTTGGATTACAGTGTCCTCTAATCTGCCTAAACTGCTGTAGGAGTTACAATGTTTGTATATGAAACATCATAAAGCCAAAGGAACCTGTTAATTGCTTGGGTGCTGTCACAGATGCTGATGCTTTGAAAGTGAAAATCACTATTACTGTTAATGGTTTTTAATTTTTTTTTCATTAGGTACTGATTTAACTTTTTAGCCAGAATACATTAGGAATTGCGCAGCTGGGTTGATGTGAATGAAAAGTAGAACATTTTTACAAATGTCTACCCAGCATTCAACTGTTACTTGCTTGAAAGAAAATAAAGGGATTGGGGTGTTGCTGAAACCAGTTTTCCCTTGTCACAGCCCAGTGTAACACCAGAAGTTCACCAGCTGCCCTGCACTGTTAGGTGGGATCAGGCACAGTGGTGGTGATGAGGCTGAAGATAAAACAATTAAGTTATGCTTTTCGTGTTCAAAGCACTTTTAAAGCAGTATCAAATTAATTTGTACCACAGCCTGATTTAATGTTCTGAGTGGTTCTCCAGCTTGGTTGCTGTCAGTATCAGCACTTTCCAGGTGATGGGATACTTTGCCTTTACTCTTTAAATTCCTGCTGCAGTTTGTTAAAAACCTGCTGACTTTGCCATTCTGCAAAACACCTCTTTTATTTGGAATCAAATTAAAAGCTTGACTTCGAGCATGTGTTAAAAAAGTGTGGAAAACCAGGGCTAGGAAAGTAAGTGGGGAAACTTGAGTACTATTCCCTGAGTGAAACCTTTAGGATTGCAGTGGAGTATCCCTTGTATATCTTTTGTTCTTACTAAGGGCCTGGATTAGGTTGATGATAATTGTAAACAAAGATGATTTAGCTTTTTGGGGAAGGATCCTAAACACTTGGACTGTAAACTATGGTTGTCATATCAAGTGTTTCCAAAATGTTTGTCCCCCATCATCTTTTCCCTGCCCCCTTTTTTTTTTTTTGGTATGAAAAAATATTCTGTGAATTTGCAAATTGGTTTGAAGAGTCAAAGACATGGGCTTGGTTTGTTTGGTTTATTTTCTTTTCCTCCAGAGAAGGGATTATGCATCTGGAACATTTTGCTGACATTTTGCTGCACTTGGGGCTGTCATGTTGACTTTCCAACTCTCGTGACTTCAGTATGTTTCATATCTTGCCTTATCCCTGTTGTTGGACTTTATGGGAGAAAGTGTGTAATGTTTGTGTGCAGCTGAGGACAGAGGGTGGACTTGGACTGAGCACAGACTTAAATGCTGCTCAGTTATAAACAATGCTTAATAACTCCAAAGCAGAATTGCCCTTCGACATCAGCCTTGGTGCTGCACTCAGGAAGTCTCCTGGATGACATCTAAAGGGGAAATGTCACCTTGCTTTTGCAGGGAGTTGTAGGTAAAGGCAGCCAAGGACACTGATCTTTGCTGTGTTTTAAAACTGAAGAACCAGTTAGCATTTCACGTGAAATACTTCATTAAGATGCTCCTGTGACTCGCTGCAGTGAAAACTTTTAAACCCTTTCTTAATGGAGCTTTTGTGTGCTGTTCAGACAGCCCTGCTGAGGCGATGTGCCATTCCCAGTCGGAACCAGCCCGGCGTGTGCCGGGCTCTGGGCAGCAGGAGCGGGCTGGGAGCTGGTACAGCTCTCCTGTGGCTCCAGGGGTGTGTGCACCTTCCCGGGAATGGGCTGACATTGCAGCGTGTCCTGGGACAGAGTCCTGCTCACATCGCACCCTACCACCCCATAACACCTAATTATGGAGGTATTGCAGGATTTGGGACATTTCCCTGTGAGGAAGTTAGGGCAGATAAATTCTGCGTCTTTGTGTGTGCTTTGCTCGTGCTCCTGTCACACTGAACCTACTCCTTGTAGCTCTGAGGAGGCAGGTGGAGAAAAGTGACACTAAAAACCCAACCAACAATTTGGGTTCCAATCCTACAAGCTCTTAGGGACTTGCCAAACTTTATTTGTAGACGGTTGTATTTATCCCAGTCTGCAAACTAGATTTTGTGTCGAAGAATTCCTAAAAATTGGGGCTTTGAAGGGATATTGTTCTACTGTAATAGATGGTTTTGTCAGTCTTCAGTGGGAACAAGAGTTAAACTTAAATAGGTGAGTTTTTTTTCCTAAAATGATTGCTTTAATAAGGACATATTGTCTCATCAATTTTTAAGCTAAACTCCCTATAGAAATCAAAGAAGTGTTCTGCTGAAAAAAATCAATTGTACAGCCTGACCCATAGTTACCGCCTGTCAAATGAGACTGAACTGTTCTCTTTGTAAAATGGCCTCCATTACCTTCTTTTTCTAAATTATTTTTTATATGAAAGCAAAGCCTGTGAATCTCTTTGGAACATGCACTGAGGTAAAGCCATCTGATGGCTGAAACTGCTTCATTTCCTTTGGCTGTGGAGGATAAGTTAGCTCCCTGTGAAGCTTTACCTCCTGCAGACCTCAGAATAGTATGTGAAATATTTAACATTTTAATTGTGCGAGGCTTCATTGAAAACTTTATTTTCCTTGCTTTGTGTCATTTAGAGAGGCAGTGCTGAACTACTGCTGAAAATGGGAGTCCTGACAGACAAGGGAGTATGGCGCTTGTTTAACAAAGAACAGCATGCAAACTCCATAATGCTTAAGGCTATATAATTCCATTTTCTTCTGTAGATTCTGTTTCATTGCTTTAGTGTCTGCAACACACAAGATTTTAGTATTCAAGAAAAAAATTCAAAGCCTGCCTAGTGTAATGTCATGTGCAGAATAACTTAGGTTTTGCATAATAGGTGTTTATTTTTTTAACATAAATGTGACATACAAAACATATAGAATTTTTAACCCCCCCTCAAACCCCCAAATACTAAATTCCTTCAGTTTTCATGTTTCATGTTATCACCACTTGTATAAAAAAAGTATGTTTTCGGGGGTTTGATAGTGTTTTTTTTAATTCTAAATTTCTAATCCAGAGAAAAATTCTGTCCACACAAAGCCTGTTGTAAGTTCAATAGCTGATGTTTTTATGACAGAGTGAAAGAAAGTGCATCCTCTAGGCAAAATCATTCATTTTTGCTTAATCACCATATTGGGAAAATTTGAGTCTTTCATATGGGTGAAAAATGACTTTTCATGGTAAATGTGCTTCTTGTACTCCACCCTCTCTTTTAGTCACAAAAAATTTGTTAGGAAACAAAGATCTTTACTCTTTGTATAAATTAAATTTTCCACTGCTCCAGCTAATAGCTCATATCAGGTGTCTCAAGAGCATTCATCCATATGAAAATCTACAATAGCTTAATTATCCAAAAATGAGGATTCATGGGATTTTTTGCCTCATAATTTACTTTCCATGCCAACCCTCCAGCCCTTTGAGTCCCCCAGTCTATGGTTGGGTTCTCATTCTTTGCAGGGACCATTACATACTACAGTTATGTGTTTTAGGTAAATAAACCCTGGTATGTTGAGCGTGAAATTAGTACATGGCTTCTCTATCCCAAATCCAAAATATTTCCGTACCTTCCTTTTTCTTTTTTTTTTTTTTTTGCCTGTGTCTTACACTGCAGTTTCCGGCTTCAGCAGTGATTAGAAGAAATATCAAAAATCTAAATAAGATTTCTGGTATTTCTCACCTGATTGGAATGCTAAGACTGACAGATGGTATTTTTGTGTTCACCCCATTTTCAGATTCATGTGGTTTTGTATAAAGTTCAAATAAGGCCCTTTGTGAATTTAACTTGAAGCCCTTCTGAGATTCAGCCATCATCACTAATTCCCTTTCATACTTTGACATGCTTATAATTCATTTTGTGTCCTGTACACTTTATAAGTGCAAGCCTCTTAACTCATTCTGACTAGGTAGAAATTACAGGGTAAAAATAAACTTTACCTGTGTTCAGGCAAGAATAATGATGCAGCATTTATGAAGGAGATTATCAGTGGATATTCATCACTAATAGGAATTTTCTCCAGTGATGACTTGTGCATAACTGTAAACTATATAAAAATATATGTAAAGTCCTCAGCTAAGGCAGAATGTGCTAGAAAATATTCCAAGTTCAAAATTGCTTTGTACAATGTTTTGGTGCAGACTGGGCCAACTTGTTTGGTGTGAACACTTCAAAATAAATTTTTTACTCCTTTCCTGGGGAAGTTGGGATGTCAATAACTAAGCATGTTTCTTTCTAGTCAAATAACCCAAAACATACTTTTTTCTGCTCTAAGTAAACTTTGAGGCTGACTACAGGTAAACTCAGTGGCATGTGGAAAAGAACAACTCTGTGTCTGTGCAAAAACCCAGTTATGTTCCCTCTGACTCTGGTTAAACTAGGAGGAATCAAGCATCCAAGTAAATTGGAATCTTAAAGTGGTCCACAAGGTGTGGCAAATGCAGATCTCTATCTGCAGGTGAGGGTGGTGGGGGGGGTTTGTTGATTGGTTGGTTGTTTCTTTTGTATTTTTTTTAATGGAAAAGGAATATTCAGAAAGTGCCAAGAAATATGTTAATATTCCCCAAAAAGGAAAGACCTCAGGTGCTGTTCATGCAGCAAAAATTCTTGTCAGTGTAGCCAAAACACACCAGAATACTCCTGTTATAGACTCCTACACTGTTTACAAGAGCTCTGTTAATCCATCAGTGCACAGCTTCACCTGCCTTTCCCTGGAACTGGACATAACTTGGACAAACACTGTCACATCCATTTGTGCTGAAGGAATTAATCATCAGAGCTGTGGGCATGGGTGGGAATCTGAGGACACTGCACCTTCTGTTCACGCTCCCTTCCTCTCTGGCTGGGGATGGGAGGATGAGGATGAAGCATGGGGGCTAAGAAGTACCTTGAACATCAGGCAGCACCTTTCTTGTGCTAAAAGAACCCATGAGGGGTTTTATTTTCCTTGTTTATTGAAGAAAGTGGGGAGCAACCTGGGAGAAACAGTTTAAGTACTTCAAGAATTTAAAATGGTTTTGTGTGAAATAGGACATAGCACGAAAGGTTTTTGTCTACTTTCAGGTTGGTGTCCACTGCTGTTGTCATGTAATGGCTTTATCCAAGCAGGTTCTGTGGACTGGGGCTGCCAGCATACACTTCTTCGTGACAGTCTCGTC
>VYZR01025839.1:5075-16526 GCA_013400675.1 Oxylabes madagascariensis
CTTCTTCCCTCAGCTTTATATATTGAGCATGATGTCATATGGTCTGGAATATCCCTTTGGTCAGTTTGGGTCACCTGTCCCAAGTGTGTCTCCTCCCAACCTCCCATGCACCCCCAACTTCCTCACCAGTGTGGCAGTATGAAAAGCAGAAAAGGCTTTGGCTCTGTGTACGCACTGCTCAGCAATAGCAAAAATATCTCTATATTATCAACACTGTTCAACACAAATCCAAAACACAGCCCCATACCAGCCACTGGGAAGAAAACAAACTCTACCCCAGCCAAAACCAGCACAGGAGTGAAGTTGAGCCTGGGAAGAAGGAATGGGTAGAGGGAAGGTGTTTAAAGATTTGGTTTTATTTCTCATTACCCTACTCTGATTTGATTGGTAATATATTAATTCTATTTCCCTAAGTTGAGTCTGTTTTGCCCATGACAGTAATTGCTGAGTGACCTCCCTATCCTTAACTCATGAGCCTTTTGTTATATTTTCTCTCCCCTGTCCAGCTAATGAGGGGGAGTGATAGAGAGGCTTTGGTGGGTGCCTGGCATCCAGCCAAGGTCTACCCACCACAAAGGGATACAGCAAAACTTAAAATCTGGAATTCCATCAACACAGCTTTATGCCTGATACAACAGTAACACACATACTAGCTGTTGCATCTCTAAGACCTCAACTACATCCATAAGTTAAAATGCTCAGAAACAATTCTAGGTACTTAAGCCAACTGCAGTGGAATAATCTATGCCCTCACCATTCACAACAAAGCCTGACGCCAACTTTCAGATATGATCCCTGATGCACGTCAACATCTAAAGCACATCTAAGAACTATTTAGGAGAATGCTATCTGTTATCAGCCAGAACTGTACTGCAGATCAGTATTGCAGTTTTGCAATCCTGTTCTAGCAAACAGGAATAGTCCCTGTCACTGCTTTATTTACTGATAGAGATACACTCTACAGAGAGCATCAAAACCCAGGATAATGCTTTAGTACTGAGCCTGGCTAGGACAGAGTTAATTTTCTTCAGGGCAGCTCATATGGAGCAGTTTTAGATTTTTGACCAAAACAGTACTGATAGCAGACTAATATTATAGCTTTTGCTGAATGATGTTTATATAGCATCACGGCTGCCTCTTTTTCACTCTGTCCCCCCCTATGAATAGACTGAGGGTGTGCAATAGGATGGGATTAGATAGAACAGGGCAGATGACCTGAACTAACCAAAGAGATATTCCATAACATATATAAAGCCATGCTCAGCAATAAAAGAGAAAAGAGGGGGGTTTTATGGGTGTCAGACATCTTTTGTTTAGGAATTGGCTGGGCATCGGTCTACACATGGGAGGTAGTATGATTGCCTTTGCATCACTTGTTTAGTTCTATTACATTTATCCTTTCCTTATTAAACATTTATATATTTTTTGTTTGTTTTATCTTGACCCTCAAATTTTCTTTTTATTCTTTCTTTTCTTTTCCCCCATCCTACTGAGGGTGAAGAGGAAAGTGAGCAAGTAACTATGATGCTTTATCTGCCAAACAGGGATAATCCACAACGGTTTTCTTTATGAAACACTTCAACATTCACTTCCCCCTTTTTTTTTCCTTTTTTTTACTTTAAAACAAGACATTGGGAATAAACATTGTCTAACCTTTAAGAGTGAGAACTGTATGCTGGCTGCCTTAGGGAGAAAGTCAATTCATTGATATGATTTCGCAGTGTTCAAATGACTTAATATTTTGCTAAATTAGGCACTAAAGTAAGTTCATGCCTATTATTACATAAAGTACGAATTCAATCTGAAGCATAGTCACCTGAGATGATATTAAACATCCTTGGGTTCAGGATAGCAGGACAAATCAGTCGAAGAAAAACAAAGCCACTGAAATGGAAAAAAAAATTATTTTGTTCAATAATAAAGCTATCATAAAATTAATGTAAAATTATGTAGTCTTTAGGCATTTAAGTCAGTGTGGAAATCTGTGAGATGACAACCAGCCTGTGCTCCACGTTTGTTAATTAAAAATGTCTTGTTATGATTTCAACTATGACAAAACACAAAATAAAACCAGACATATTGATTTCCCAATTAAGGTGAACTTCTGAAACTACCTGGGAAAAGCTTACCTGTAAAGCCATACTGAAGTCTGCAGTCTAAGACCACACTGGCTTTAAAAAGGAGGAGCACTTCATCTCCTGCCTCCTACAAGTATTGCACTGTCTACTACCACAAGTAATTCATCCTACAGCCACTCATTTCCCCAAGCCAACATAAGGAGAGCAAGAGTGCACAGTAACAATGGAACCTCTCTTTTGGCAGCAACATGGCCTTAGTTCAGCTTGAACCAATCCATCTCATAATAACAGTATGTCAGTATCCTAGCAGAATAATACTGGATCAGCTACTTTCTTCACAGAAGTAATTGCTGCCACCCAGACAATCTAGAAAGCTAGGGAAAAGTACTCAGTTTGACTGCAGAACTAGGAACTTATTAAACAGAAACCCAAATTGTGTTGGTTTTGTACGGTCTGGTTCTTGGTAGTGGGGGGGGCCACAGAGGTGGCTTCTGTGAGAAGCTGCTAGAAGCTTCTACCATGTCCAGCAGAGCCAATCCCGGATGGCTCCAAAGATAGGCATGTTGTTGGCCAAGGCTGGGCCAATTAGAGACGGTTGCAATGCCTCTGCGATAACATATTTAAGAAGAAATCAAAACAAAGTTTGTGGCGCAGTTTTAATTCTAGCTGAGAAGAAGAGGTGAGAACATGTGAGAAGAACAACTCTGCAGACACCAAGGTCAGTGAAGAAGGAGGGGGAGGAGGTGCTCCAGGCTCTGGAGCCAAGATTCCTCTGCAGGCCGTGGTGAGGACCATGGTGAAGCAGGCTGTCCCTCTGCAGCCCATGGGGATCCATGGGTGACACAGAGATCCACCTGTAGCCCATGGGGGAGGAGCCCACACCAGAGCAGGTGGATGCCTGGAGGAAGCTGTGGTCCAGTGGGAGACCCGTGGAGAGAGGGGCTCTACTCCCAGGCTGAAGTAGCTTGTCCTTGAAGGACTGCACCCTGTGGAAGAGTGACCTACGCTGCAGCAGTTTGAGGCGTACTGCTGTCCGTGGGATGGACACATGTTGCAGCAGTTTTGGGAGGACTGTTACTCGTGAGATGGATCCATGTTGGAGAAGTTCATGGAGAACTGTCTCCCATGGAAGGGACCCCATGGTGCAGCAGGGGAACAACTCCTCTCCCTGAGCAGTGAGAGAAAGCATGGGTGATAAACTGCCCAAAACCCCATTCCCTGCCTCCCTGTGCTGTCAGTGGGAAGGAGGGAGGGGTTGGGGGGGGGAAGGAAAGGTGTTTTGAAGGGCTTATTTTACTTCTCATTATCCTGCTCTGATTTTGTTAGTAATAAATTCACTTTGTATCTCTAAGTTGAGCTTGTTTTAGTCTTGATGGTAATTGATGAGTGTTTTCTCCCAGTCTTTATCTCAACTCATGAACCCCTCGTAATATTTTCTCTCCTCTGTCCAGTTGCAGGGGAGGGTGAGTGAGCAGCTTTCATGGGTGCCTGGTGTCTGGCCAGTGCCAAACCATGACAATTGTCCTTCAGTTTAGCATGAGAAAAATCTAACTTTCTGTTGACAGCTAAAGTAAAAGAAAAAAAAAAAAAAGAAAATATCCATTTCAGTTTAACCATAATTCTGGAAGAGTGCTATAAAATAAAGAGACATATGAACCAACTAAAGCAATCTAACTTGCCTCTCATTTTGTTCAGAGTGCATGGACACTACCAGCAGACTGTTTTTTCACTATAGCAATACCAAAATTTGACCTCCTACAAGAGTGGAAGTGGACCTTGCATTACCTTGCTTTTAAGTATACAGTGATGGAATTGTCCATTATTAATTGGAAGTGGCACATGTAGCAGTGAGGTTAACACACCTTTCATGTGTCCAACACACTTGAATTCCAATATATACTGTTATAGAAGTCTCCTGTTTGTCCAAGAACCATGGATTATGGGTTGACAAAACACTCCTGGTCCAGTGTGAAACAAAAATATTTTCTATGAGATGAATTTAAAGCTATGAGGAAGTAAATAATTTTGAAGTCATGGCATGTACATTAATTTCTCCTACAGATGGTGTAATGGTTTTGCACAGCCTGGTTTTTGGTAGCAGGGGGGCCACAGAGGTGGCTTCTGTGAGAAGCTGCTGGAAGCTTCCACCATGTCCAGGAGAACCAATCCCTGATGGCTCTAAAGATGGACATGCTGCTTGCCAAAACTGGGACAATTAGAGAAGTTGGAAATTCCTCTGTGATAACATATTTAAGATGAAAATCAAAACAGTTGCACNAAGGGCCTGGGGGGAAAAAGGTGTTTTAAGGGCTTAATTTACTTCTCATTATCCTGCTCTGATTTTGTTAGTAATAAATTCACTTTGCAACCTGAAGTTGAGCCTGTTCTGCCCTTGAATTTTTTCACCCAGTCCTTAACTCATGAAGCCTTCGTTAATTTTTTTCTCTCCTCTGCCCAGCTGTGGCAGGTCAGGGTGAGCGAGTGACTCTCGTGGGTACCTGGCATTGGGCCAGCGTCAAACCACGACAGGTGGTCTGAGGACAACTGGGGTATGAACCCAAGATGGACCTTGCAGACAGAAAATTTGCTGTTTCTTACACTAGTCAAGCTGACTAAATTAGGAATGAGTCAATACCTATGTATGGTCTTTTACAAAGAAACAGAAATGGCAGCACTTTCTGAATTTTACAGAAGACAAGCTACCCAGGCACTTAAAAACTATCCACCTGTCTTTGAATATGTAATTATTCCTGGACCAAAACCAGTGCAATAAAAGATAATATTCTTCACTGGAGGCTGCAAAAAAACCCCACAAAACTGTACTCTAGAGACAAGTCACAAATATCCACTTATGGAGAGAGAAAGGGACCCAATATTTATAGTATCCAGCAGAGATCTCAGAAAAATTCTCAAAATTCTCAATGTAAGCTGTATCACCAAAGGAAAGCCACATGGTGCTCTCTGGAGATGGGAAGAAACAGGAAGAGACATGGTATTTGCTTCTAAGTTCTACACGTTTGCAATAGACTAGCCCAAACACCTCTGATAAGAGCAGCCTCAGTTTGAAGGCAAAACTCCTGCAGAACACTTGGCAGGCATTTTATTCAAGATTTTTCTTCATTAAAATCTTGAGTCACTATTGTTATTAACACTAAATGGCAGGAAAATAAGCATGGAAGGTACTGTACTAAGTACAATAACATTAACTGAAACTCTGGGGAAGGAAGGGCTCCCATATCTTCATTTCTGTCTCCAGCCAAAGTGATAAACAAGAGCCAATAACAAATCATCTGGAAGACACTGTTCAATGGGAGATTAACCGCAGCAAATCAGATCAGTGCCAGATATTGATCTATTAGAAAGCTAGGCTTGCAAAAAAAAAAATAAGGTAACGCAAATGTAGAAAATATGTGGGTTTGAAACCTTTAAATCCCCAGTAACATTTAGAACAAGTGTTAAGACCTCATTTTTGTCAAAGGTTTTTTTGACCTGCACTAGCAACTGATAATGTTAAAGAAAGAACTATTTATTCAATTGATTTATGAATGCAGACTGGAGTTTTTGTACTTGGTGCCAGTTCAAAGGAGTCAGGTTCAGTAGCCTGCAACATTTTTAAAGAGACTCTGGAATGTTTCAACATGATTGGGCTGGAGCAGAGAAATAAAACCGGGACAGCATAAAAGCATGTATTTTCCAAAATGAATGCTTATTCCAAGTGATCAGCACAGGGAGCCTTCATTCATGCAGAAAACTATATATTCCAATGCAGAAAGTACCTCAGTGAAATCTGACAGTCCAATCGACTTTCTGAGAAGGTATTAGTTTCCTTAACATGTTATGTCTGCACTTCAAAGGACACTTATCTTAGCACGTGTAAGATTTTTCCAGTAATTAACATACAATACATAAGGGTCCCTGGATAAGGCACAGTCCTCCCAGATGGCATGACAGGAATGAACCATGGTATTCTGTTAAGCTTAAAGAAATAGATACTTAAGAAATAAACTATGGGCTTAGAAGCTAGAAGATTAGGAATGTAAGTTAACCAAGATTGATGGTTTACATATGGTAATGTTCAGAGCCAGCCAAAGTGGGGTCAATGCACATATGGAAACATTTAAACGAACTCGATATACATCAGATAACACTCAGATGCGGTCAAGAGAGACCTGTACATCATGAATTTTGATACTAAAACTAATAAAGACCAGAATGAAGGGATCAGCAGGTCAGGTAGTCATAGCAACGGGATGGGTAGTCATAGCAACAGGATGAAGGTGAAAAGTTTAGTAAGCGAGGGAGACGTTCCTTACTTCCTCCCGTCGCCCTCCAACTCATTTTAACAACCACCGATCCAAAAGGGAGAGGGACTAGGCAGCCGCAATGAGTATGCAACTAATTTTAATACCAAGCAGGGAATGGGCAGAGAAAGGTGATGAATATGTATAGGCGTTTTTGGAATATGCATGACTTTTGTGAATAAATAGAAGGCTGAAGCTGTAGAAAGGTGCTCACGACTTTGGGAGTTATCCCGCGTGAGCCCATAGCTGAAATAAACATCCCCTTTTAACTAAATCAGTTGAAAGGTATTTTGTCCTTGTCGTCTGGGATTCAGGAACATAATCATTAGAGGATATAAAAGGTTAACTATCCCTTTGACAGAACTTTTTCTCTTTCCCAAGATCTTAAGATTAAATAAATTAACAAAATACAAGTAAATTCAAAGTTAAAGCTATGAAGTATAGCTATACTGACCTCTATACTCGACTGTTAGCAAGTCTCCAACAACATGACTAAGAATCTAGCAGATCCTTAATTGAGATATCATGCCCTAGTACCACAATAATTTTAAATATTCTTGTAATCTATATAAATACTAAAAGCCTTTGTCACTAAAAGAAAAAATTGATAAGCACACTGAAGCATGACAGTAATAAGACAATAAAATATTATTTTCAGCATAAAATGACAAGTAACTTACCTAACAACTCTTGTTCTCATTGTCGTGTTAGCTGGCCACTTGTTTTGAACAGACTTCTGCAAGCATCCATAAATATATCTCAACGTCCTGTAAAAATAATAACCAATGAAGAATTTAATTTTAAAATTTTAATGAGTAAAAATAGCTGGTCAGAAAGCACCTAGTCCAATCTCCTCCAATTCAGACATAGGCTGTAAACTCATTTAAAATCTGCTATAACAGTCCATTTACAAATGGCAAAGAAAGTCCTTGACTAATGCACTACTCTATTTGTGAAGGTAACATTCTGATAAATCATGTATGCATTATATGTTTTATAATACTTTTTTTTCCTATTTCCCTAGGTAACACTTCCNGTACAATAACATTAACTGAAACTCTGGGGAAGGAAGGGCTCCCATATCTTCATTTCTGTCTCCAGCCAAAGTGATAAACAAGAGCCAATAACAAATCATCTGGAAGACACTGTTCAATGGGAGATTAACCGCAGCAAATCAGATCAGTGCCAGATATTGATCTATTAGAAAGCTAGGCTTGCAAAAAAAAAAATAAGGTAACGCAAATGTAGAAAATATGTGGGTTTGAAACCTTTAAATCCCCAGTAACATTTAGAACAAGTGTTAAGACCTCATTTTTGTCAAAGGTTTTTTTGACCTGCACTAGCAACTGATAATGTTAAAGAAAGAACTATTTATTCAATTGATTTATGAATGCAGACTGGAGTTTTTGTACTTGGTGCCAGTTCAAAGGAGTCAGGTTCAGTAGCCTGCAACATTTTTAAAGAGACTCTGGAATGTTTCAACATGATTGGGCTGGAGCAGAGAAATAAAACCGGGACAGCATAAAAGCATGTATTTTCCAAAATGAATGCTTATTCCAAGTGATCAGCACAGGGAGCCTTCATTCATGCAGAAAACTATATATTCCAATGCAGAAAGTACCTCAGTGAAATCTGACAGTCCAATCGACTTTCTGAGAAGGTATTAGTTTCCTTAACATGTTATGTCTGCACTTCAAAGGACACTTATCTTAGCACGTGTAAGATTTTTCCAGTAATTAACATACAATACATAAGGGTCCCTGGATAAGGCACAGTCCTCCCAGATGGCATGACAGGAATGAACCATGGTATTCTGTTAAGCTTAAAGAAATAGATACTTAAGAAATAAACTATGGGCTTAGAAGCTAGAAGATTAGGAATGTAAGTTAACCAAGATTGATGGTTTACATATGGTAATGTTCAGAGCCAGCCAAAGTGGGGTCAATGCACATATGGAAACATTTAAACGAACTCGATATACATCAGATAACACTCAGATGCGGTCAAGAGAGACCTGTACATCATGAATTTTGATACTAAAACTAATAAAGACCAGAATGAAGGGATCAGCAGGTCAGGTAGTCATAGCAACGGGATGGGTAGTCATAGCAACAGGATGAAGGTGAAAAGTTTAGTAAGCGAGGGAGACGTTCCTTACTTCCTCCCGTCGCCCTCCAACTCATTTTAACAACCACCGATCCAAAAGGGAGAGGGACTAGGCAGCCGCAATGAGTATGCAACTAATTTTAATACCAAGCAGGGAATGGGCAGAGAAAGGTGATGAATATGTATAGGCGTTTTTGGAATATGCATGACTTTTGTGAATAAATAGAAGGCTGAAGCTGTAGAAAGGTGCTCACGACTTTGGGAGTTATCCCGCGTGAGCCCATAGCTGAAATAAACATCCCCTTTTAACTAAATCAGTTGAAAGGTATTTTGTCCTTGTCGTCTGGGATTCAGGAACATAATCATTAGAGGATATAAAAGGTTAACTATCCCTTTGACAGAACTTTTTCTCTTTCCCAAGATCTTAAGATTAAATAAATTAACAAAATACAAGTAAATTCAAAGTTAAAGCTATGAAGTATAGCTATACTGACCTCTATACTCGACTGTTAGCAAGTCTCCAACAACATGACTAAGAATCTAGCAGATCCTTAATTGAGATATCATGCCCTAGTACCACAATAATTTTAAATATTCTTGTAATCTATATAAATACTAAAAGCCTTTGTCACTAAAAGAAAAAATTGATAAGCACACTGAAGCATGACAGTAATAAGACAATAAAATATTATTTTCAGCATAAAATGACAAGTAACTTACCTAACAACTCTTGTTCTCATTGTCGTGTTAGCTGGCCACTTGTTTTGAACAGACTTCTGCAAGCATCCATAAATATATCTCAACGTCCTGTAAAAATAATAACCAATGAAGAATTTAATTTTAAAATTTTAATGAGTAAAAATAGCTGGTCAGAAAGCACCTAGTCCAATCTCCTCCAATTCAGACATAGGCTGTAAACTCATTTAAAATCTGCTATAACAGTCCATTTACAAATGGCAAAGAAAGTCCTTGACTAATGCACTACTCTATTTGTGAAGGTAACATTCTGATAAATCATGTATGCATTATATGTTTTATAATACTTTTTTTTCCTATTTCCCTAGGTAACACTTCCTTTTTCAAAAAAAGGTTTGGTTTGGTGGCTTTTTTCCTTGATTTTTTTTCCACTTTTTAACTGAATGAATAATAATTTGTGCATCCATAACTAGAGGTTAGGTGTTTAAAAATAGTTACACAATAGTCCTCTCCTATAAAAAAATAGGAGCCCTCTGGTATATTTCAGAAAATGTTGAGATGCACCTTATATTTAACAGGATGAAGCTTTTAATACTAACTGTGCTGGTTTTGTATTAATTGATTTGTGGTGAAGAGGGAAAAAGCCACGGAAGTGATTCTCTGTGAGGAGCTGCTAGTAGCTTCCTCTGTGCCTGGCAAAACCAATTGCTGGCTAGCTCTGAGAAGTGGCACACTGCTAAGCCAATTAGAAAAGCTGGTAACGCCTCTATGATAACATATTTAAGAACGAAAAACCACGGGAATTTCTCTTGCTCCCTGCTCTCTAAAGAGAGGTGGGGGGGCCAGCCAGGGCCCCTTCCCAGCAGGGGCCGCTGGACCCCGTCCCGGTGCGGCCCCCGGGCCATGCTATCGGGGGCTATTCCCGGCGCCACGAGCAACCATGGGGCCGGGGCTGCGCCGCGCGGCCGGGGCTCTCTCAGCATGGCTCGCAATGGACTTTATTTACTTCGTCGCTTTTAGCCAGCCATGCTACGGACAGAAAGACAAAAGCGACTGTAATAAATATATTAAATAATTTGTGTAGATTTTAGAATTTAGAACTAGGAGCATGGAACAAACGCACACACCAGGGGCCCCCGAGGGCCCTCCGAGAGAAACAAAAGGCTAATCGCTGCAACCACCTCCCCGCCCGATCGCCGCAGCAGGCCTCCACCTCCCTGCCCAGGACACAGTTGAAACAATTCTCTCTCTGGTGATGAAATCATCTTCTAGTGTCAAGACGCTTCCCACACCTATGACACCCCTGAAAAAAGAAACCATCGGGCTGATATCGGACTGAGATCTTCAGATAGCAAGCTGCGCCCGAAACCTCACGTCTCATCGCGGCTCCACCCTGCACCCACCACACCTAGATACCAGATCCGGACAAAGAGGCATTCTGAACACCTTGCCACGAGACCCCGAGAGATGATCAACCCTTTTCAGAAAGTTTAACAATGAACTGTTTAAGCATTCAGAAGTTCCCGCACACCATGAATTTGTATCGCAAAGACATTGAAATTAAAATGAACTCATTGTTTCTTTTAATTTTGAAATAGTATAAAAAGCGCATCCCGAGCCTTCAGACTTCGGTGAACTGCCAGGGCTTGAGCTTTATGCTGGTCTCTGGGAGACACCCCACACCGATTCCCGGGCTCGGTGCTGCATTAATTTGATCTTTGTCAAATTGATTATTGTGGCTGAATTAAAATTTATAATTGTCATCATAATAAATCATTATTATTATTAAAANAGAAAATATCTTAAGTGGCAAACTAACTAAAATTCCCATATTTTGTCTCCCTGTGCTGTCGGTGGGAAAGAAAGAAGGACTGGGATGGGGGAAAGGTGTTCTAAAGGTTTATTTTTGGTTCTCATTATCCTCTTCTAATTCTATTAATAAATTTTTCTTTATACCTTTTAAAGTTTTGAGCCTGTTTTGCCCTTAAAGTGTTTTCTCCTAATTCTTATCTCACCCGATGAGTTTTCTTTCCCCCTCCTCTGCTTAACTGTAGCAGAGGAAAATGAGTAAATGATTTTCGTGGGTGCACTGGCATTTGGCCAGTGTCATCCCATCACACTAACCTTGCTATGACTGACACAAAAGAACTTTCTGTGCTGTTCTGTGGTGGGTTGACTATGGCCAGCAGCTAAGCCCCCACCCAGTCACATGCTCACTGCCCCTCAGCAGGATATGGAAGAAAATAATAAAATCACAGAATCATTTAGGT
>VYZR01025840.1:7217-24138 GCA_013400675.1 Oxylabes madagascariensis
ACCCCCAAAAAAAAAAAAAAAAAAAAAAAAAAAAAAAAAAAAAGAAGCGACACGTACATGGAGAGCCGGTAAGGACCTACTCACTGCAAAGTATCAAAATCACAGAAATCACAAGCTCTTTCCGTCGTCTCAGGAGAGGGCTGGGTTTTCCCCTGTGAGCCGCTGTAGCCCTACAGTGGCCTATCCGGCCCATCCTACTCCCCACCACACTGGCTACATCCCTCCCGTTAGGGGACAGAGCCTGGGGCAGAGCATCGAGGTAGGCGCGGAGACAGCCGGCACCGTGCGCGCCCTCTCAAACCGCAGAGCGGTGCCCGGCGGGACGGCTCCGACCCCGCTGCGGGCAGCCCCCGGCCCCCGGCGGAGCCCGCTCGCCGCCGGGACGGCCGCCTGAAAACAGGCGCAGGCGCGGCCGCTCCGCGAGCGCACACTGACCTGCCATGGTGCCCGAACGCAGGTCGGCTGCGGGAGACGCGACGGCCGCGGTAGGGGCCGCGCTGAGGCCGCCCCTTATATAGGGGCGGGGCCAGCAGCGGCACGTCCGTGGCGGCGGGAGGAGGCCCCGCCCCGAGGAATCCCCGCGGCGCCGCGGGCGGAGCCCCCGCCATGGCCTCCTGCGGAGGCGGCACGTCACCCCCCCCCTCCTTCCGGGGCCGGCACCGCGCCCGCTACGGGAGGCCTCTACGGCCCCCCCCCACACCCGCTCCTGGGCCTCTCGGGTGGAGCGGAGCTTGAAGATGCTTCAGAATACTGCGCTGCGCGAATAGAGGGTAGGACCGTGTCAGGGTGCTGTCGCTTAGGCTGGGAGCGGCGGTGCTGCACAGGAGGAGCGTTGCTTCTGTGGCCGCTAAGCCCTGCGGGAAGAAGGACTAAAACCACTGGGAAGAGCCTGGCTCCGTCCTCTTGGCACTCTTCCCTGCAGGTGTTAGTACAGGTGGATGAGATCCGCCGAGCTGCCTCTTCTCCAAGGCTGAACGGTCCCAGCTCTCTCAGCCTCTCCTCCTTGGAGAGGTGCTTTCTTGTCCGTTCATCATCCTTGTGGCCCTTTGTTGCCCTCTCTCCAGTGTGCTCATGTCTTCCATACTGAGCAGCCCAGAACTCAGCCCAGCCCTGCAGGTGTGACCTCAGCAGTGCTGAGCAGAGGGCAGCGATCCCCCTCCCTCGATCTGCCTCGTGCAACCCAGGATTCCATTCACCTTTTCAGCAAGGGGACATTTTCGTACCCGCGTTCAATTTTGTGTCCCCCAGGATGCCCAGATCCTTTCCTGTGCTCTGTTACCTTCCTCAAGACAGTGCAATATAACTGCCTTTTGATCACAATAAACTGAGGGAAGTCTGTTAGGAAGAGGATTTCTTTCTGACTTGAAATGGCAAATGAGCCATGAAAGGATTTTAAAAATAAACAAAATCTCAAATGCAAACTCATGAACAAAGAACACTCCAACTCCTAATTTTACCAGTACGAGAGATCGTATTTGAGCTGAGACAAATTTTGTAGACCTGTTTGAAATCAAATGAATTACTTCTAAAAATACCAAAATCAAGGAAGTGGTCCTTGACTAACCACAAAATAACAACCCCAAACCAAACTATGCATTTAGAGCATACCATTAATTTATAATACATGCATCATATGCATAAAAGTGTGTGAATCAGAATTGTAGGCAATGCTGGTAATGTTGTACATATTTTTTGGTATGTAACCCTTTTTTCAGGTATCTGCAGCTTGATAAACTTTCTCTGTGGTGATACTGGGCATGGTTTGTGTCTGTCTCAGATGAAAGTTTTGAGAAATTTTTAGCCAGCACATTTCAGCTGTGTCTAGCTTGTTGCTTTGCCAAGTTTTTGAGAGAAAACAATAGAATAGCTGCTGTTGGTGACTGCCCTCCCCCCTTCCCTTGGTTCCTTTGTGTCATGTTAGAGTGGAGCAAAAGAGCATAATTCCTTCTGGTTTCCACATTAAACAATCAGAAAAAAACCTTCCTAGGATTGACAGTATTCAGCTTGAAAGTGTGACAGAGAGCTGTCGCTTCCAGCCCTATGCTAACACGTTTGCACATGCACGTTTGAGATTTTTCTAATGTGCGTGGTTGAACAGGCTGTAAATTTTATGGTTCCCTTGTGTGACTCGATTGCATGTACATCTGTGCCTTTGTACTGACTGTTTCCACTTCTTTCTCCATAACATGAAGGGAAAATTCATAGGAAGAACCTGAGAGAGAAACGGGTATCCCATTGGCTTCCAGTACAAATGGAAGAAAAGATCATGTGAAATGAGAAGGAAAAAAAACCACAGAAAGAGAAGAATGCTCAGGAAGAGCTCTCGTGAGATGAGGACTGGGCTAGGAAAGCATCTAAGCCTACGGTAGGCTGAGCAAAAAACCCAGCTAGGCCTCAGTTTTTATTGAAGGGAATAAATTTAAGACTAGGTAAAAGATAAGTAAGATACGAGGATGGGAACTAACCAGGGAAATGTTACTCGTCAGCACACCATAAGACTTGATAAAAACCTAATGAGGAGGGAGAGGTAATAGATTTTGCTGGATAAAGAGATAGCATTCAGAAAGAATGGACAAAGTGCTGCATAGCAGCTCATTAGGTGAATACTGGCACACTGAAAAAGGTGCAAGTCCTATGGAAAATTATCCTGTCATCATGCAACTGAAAAAAATGCCATCACCATGCATGTCACAGAAGTCCAATTACCCTTATACATTATAGAACATCCTATTTTTAATGACCAATACTGTTATTTTAGTAGGAACTTGTTTATAATGTAATTAAAAAGGCATTTCAAAACACCAGGTACTAAGGAGTAACTTGGAAATATAGTTAGGATTTACACAGCAGTAACAGAAACTGCCATCCCTGTAACAGGACTGTTTAGAGTAAATTTCTAAAGTACGTGATTAGCCACTCACATTAATTACACTTAATAATTTTGCAAATGTGTGCACAGTGAGTCCAGCCATTAAGTTAATAAAACATTGTAGAGAAGGTTTCAGAATTAAACATTATTTCTGCCTCTGCAAAATCCAGGGGGAAAAAAATTACAAAAGCAACCCAGAAGAGTCGATTTGATTTATCCAGTCCAAGTTTAAAGTACTGGAATTCAGTTTTTACGACATCAGAATGGTAATCTGTCTGGTTAGGAAAGAGGCCTCAATAGTGAAGTGCATAGATAGATGACGAGAATGTAGCCCAATTCAAGACTGTATTGAGAGATTTGATTTCATTTTTGTCCAGCCATCTGTGTCTTGCTCTGAAGTTGTCACAAACTTCACTGATGAGAAAAACTGTTCTGAGTCATCCTCTCCTTTTTGAAGCCCTTCTCACGTTGACTTTCCTGTGAAGCTAGACTAAACAGTTATTGAGTACTTAGTCTGCATAGAATTTAAAAATATGGCACAAATTTTTCCTAGTGCTAGGATTTCAGTGTAATGTAACTTACTCTAATAGGACTGAAAAGGCTTTCATGTTTCTATTTGAATAATCAAAATATTATGTTGTCACTCCAACTTATTTCAGCATTTCACATTCTCCTTTTCTAACAGATATTCTTTTTATCCCATCCCAGAACCAATTATAGTTCTGGCCTTGTTTTCCTAAAAAAAAAATCCATCTGCTACATAAATGTGATAGTCTTCTAAAAAGCTGGGCTCTATAATTTGCTTGGTTCATGTTACTTAACACATTGCACTGGATTGAGAAATTCTTACAATTTCTTCTAGCTAGCACGATAAACTTTCCTATAAGCAGGGAAGTGAGTAGGTCTTAGTTTCTCTTGTATTATCTTTTGGGTTGATTTTCAGTGATCTGCAATGCAAGCAATCTACAATAGAAGCTGTTCGAGTTGCATGATTAACTTGGCATCTAGTGGCATCTTGGCATTCTAGGGAGAAAATTGGTGCTAAACCTTTATTTCTCATTGGAGAAATAGTTACCTCTCTCACCAGTCTTTACAAGACTGTTAAAAAGTTCTAATACTGAGACCTCCCGCCGCTTTCTTACACTTAATGAAAAGGTTTAATTATCACTGAAGAGCACAGAACCACATACAACTGATTTATAAGCCTCCTTTCCTTTGGCAAACAGGCTGAACAAGGCAGATGTATGTGTGTTTTTCTCCTAACTTGCCCTCTGCTTCATCTTTGCCTGCTCCCCTTTTCTAGTGATTCTTTTGGGATGGGAGGCCACAAGACCTACTGATCAGGACATGTGGCTGAGAGCAGAAAGCAGGGATTTGTTACCAGTTCCACTTGTCATTTATCATGGCGATGAATACAGGTAGGACAGCTATGTATTTCTCTTGAATTTTTCCTCTCTTTACCACGTGACTTGAAACAGTAACACACTCTGTTGCTCTATATTTGTACAGGGGAGTCGCAGTCAAGTATCCAAATTCTAGTTGTATTCTACCTCATTGGGTGACAATAACTCTTATAATTTATTACCTCCACAGACCAGAGTTTTAAACTCTCTCAAAATAGAAAAATTCTAGTATTTCACCTGAACATGCATGTTCTTCCTTACTACAGGAAGTGCTGAAACTCTTAATGCTTGAAAAACTAGCAGATGATAAAATTCCTGGAGATGCAAAGTTCTCGAGAAATGTTAGCAGGGATTTGAGAAGAAGCAGAGGCAATACTTCCACCAAGTTACTTAGACTTATAGCAATACTTCTGTTCCATGCTAGATTTTTGTTGAATTTCAAGCTAGTACTTCCTCCAGGCTAGGTCAAGTAATTAACTTTAGGGTTAGTCACATGCGAAAAAAAAAATAAAAAAACTACATCAGGGTGATATACTGGGAATGGCATTTGAGATTACTATTAAGTGAATATAGTTACTCCCTTTGGAAAAACCTTAGTATCACCAAGTTTAGATGCTTTAACCTCTTCCCTAGCTAAAGAAGCATAATAGTAACAGGAATGGAATGGAATGGAATGGAATGGAATGGAATGGAATGGAATGGAATGGAATGGAATGGAATGGAATGGAATGGAATGGAATGGAATGGAATAGAATGGAATGGAACGGAATGGAACGGAATGGGACGGAATAGAATAGAATAGAATAGAATAGAATAGAACAGAACAGAACAGAACAGAACAGAACAGAACAGAACAGAACAGTTCATTTGGAAAGGATCAATACTGACCATCTAGTTCAATTGCCTGACCACTTCAGGGCTGAAACATTGTTAAAGCATATTATTAAGGGCAAAATCCAAATGCCTCTAAACACCAACATACCTGGGGCATCAACCATCTTTTAGGAAGCCGGTTCCAGTGTTTCACCACTCTCTTGGTAAAGAAATGCTTCCTAATAATGTCTAGTCTGAATGTCCCCTAGAAAAGCTTTGAGCCATTCTCAGGCATTCTGTCCCTGGCTCCTAGGGAGAAGAGCCCAGCACCTTCCACACCCCTTGCTCAGGAACCTGCAGGGAGCAATGAGGTTGCCCCTCAGCCTCCTCTTTGAACTAGACAAAACCAGAGTCTTTGTATAGGACTAGACTATTACTATAGAGATGATGCACTAACAGTAATGCTCATCAAAATAGTTGTCAAAAATCTACATAAGCATTAATTCCCCATCTCTGAGCATTTAACCATTACTACATTCATTTTTTACTGAAGTGATCATAGGACTCATTTAGATTAAAGGGGCAGATAGTTTGCAGTTTCTGCTATCATGAAGCAACAGCAGCATTGCTTGGGAGGTCATTTTAATTGACCTCAAAGAAATTGTTTCAGCATGACCCCATCAGTTTGGGCAACACTGATCTTTCTTCTGCTCTTTCCTCAGGACTCCACAGAACATCAGTGGTATAGATCTGTGGTGTAACAAGTTCCACACCTGACCTCAGGGCTGAATGATGTGAACCTAGACGTACACATTCCTGGGTTCTTGACGCAAGTATGCTAGTGCGCTCAAGGGCGAATTAGTAAGGTTTTCTTAAGGTAGAGTTTAATCTTAGGATATGCAGGTTTGCATTAGTAAAAGGCCATTAGATTAGGTTATAAGATGATGATCAGAAGTCCTTGTTGTCAGAACTATCATAACACAAAATGTTCTGTAAGCATGAAACCCCCATCTCTCTGCTAAATCTTATGTCAGAAGTGCTGAAGGACAGAGGTCTTGTCACAGTACTATAAAATACTTAGGCTGTGCATAAAAAATGTATCTGGTGAACTGTTAAAATAGTGCTGAGTGAGTGTTATAAATGCCTCGATCACACTGGTTGCTGAGGCTGTAAATTTCACTTAAGAGATAAAGAATTGTTTTTCTGTTGAAAGTCTGGAGAAAACAACTTCATGCTCTGTCACGTTGGCTGTGTTGGGTACGTTTACTACCTCAAGTGTATCATTCCAAGAAAATGTCCACATGTTAAAAGGTTAATCACTAATTTTACACTCTCTCATAGTCACAATAGCTGTCAAATATAGCTGCCTTGCAGTATATGCTGTATGAAATGGGTTTCTTAAAAATATTTTGGGACTATGTTAGGAAACTGGACATGAGTAGCTTGGCAGTGCCTTCTCTTATTAATTGGTCCATGTGTATCAGGTATGGGTCAGTGATGGTTTTCCAGCTGCAGAGTTCATACAGGCCGTAGCATTATTTATCCTGTGCAAACATTGAAACATGCTTTTCTCACTGTACCGTCTGGTTATTTTTTCATTGTCTTTTATCAGGATTTTCATCAATGTTTCCCCACAGCTTCCAGATTGTTCACAATGCAGATGCAGCAGTTCTGTTCACTGGGCTGGGCAACAGCAATCACGTTACCCATGCCCTGCATTCTTTACATTAGTTGCTCATAGGAAGATAAATTTAATAGCTAGTACTAACTGAGGATGAAAGGACACTTGGTTGGTTGGTTTAAAATTTGTGACTGACACAGTAAGAAGGTCTAATATCTGTTTGCTTTTTTCTGACACTTTTGCTAGTGATGGTTTATATTTTGATGCAGCCTAATGCCTATGAATATCAGTTTGGTATAGCACTTTACGCTGATGTAGCTCTTGTGGGTGACACTTAAGATATGAAGCAGGTGGATTTGAGTGCATTTTGAACCTTAGAGTTTTTCAGTACTATTTTTGTGGCTGAATTTATGTTTTCCATTATTATTTGAATTTTTTAGAAGCCCTGCGATGCTTCTGACTATAACATCTTAGGCATGAAGTGAGCTTCACAGGTTAACTTTAGCATTTTTTCAGCACTAAATCAAGGCTGCAGAGCTTTCTCATTCTGTATTTCCCAGTATCTTCTGGAGAAGCCCTGCTTAAAGTGAAAGTTTTAGTGTTTCAGGAAAATTTAAGGCATATTTTTTTGTTATTTAAGGGATCTCATATATTCTTCTAATAACTATTATCAAGGGATGTTCTGAATATTTTAGATCCCATAGGGGTGACTGCTATGAAGTTTCTCAATTTTATTCCTGTATTCTCTATTATAAAAGGAATAAAAATTTTGTAGGTAGAAATTCCCAGACAGTATTTTTCTTTTAAATGTTTTTTTTTTTCTTTTTTTTAGCTTTTAAAAAAAGCTATTGTACAGAATTATTTGCGGCATGATTCTTGCTTGAAAAAAAAACAAACCTACAAACATCCCACTTTGTACCTAAGTTCAAAATTATTTTATTTAAAGGTTTAATGGGTATAATGGTCCAGCAGAGACCATTGCATTCAGCTTGTAGTTATTAAGCACTTAACATCGATAAAGGCTACGTTCAAGAAGCCCATTTGGATAAAGTGCAGAATCATTTATGTCAATATATGTTGAGGAAACATTTTTTAATTGAGAAAAAGGTACAGCAAAGAGTAAACCTCTCTTTATGTAGCCAGTAACAATTACAAATAGCATAGTAGAAAATGTTTTGGTTCCATTATCTTCTTCATCCCTGGCACATTTAATGTCTATAACTTCACTTAAAATAATATGTTTCTTCTTTCTAGCATCTTAGGTATATGTAGAGCCACTGGTAGTCTTCAAATATTGTATGGAAACTTGTAATGGCACTCTTCTGTGATTACTTGTATTAGAGATGACAGAGTTTTGTTTGGAAGTAATAGAAATCAAGGGAAAAGCACTGCATTTTCGCATTTTCCTAATAATTACTATTTATACATGGTTTTTCTGGTTTGTATTGCTTCTTAACTGCACTTGGAGAGTTAAGACAGATCAAAGCTATGCATTGATTCAGATGAGAAGTGAAAGAAGAGAAAAAGAGCAAGAAACGAGGCAGCAGCAGGAGTAGCAATTTGGGGCATCTGTGAAAGGTGAAAGGATTGGGAGATGTCAGATAATCAGTAAGAGTGCTCTTATGCACTGCAGAGTTGTGCTGGAGAATGTGGCCGTTAAAATATTAAGATGATAAACGGAGGTGGACAGGACCATTAACTGTGTATTGAAGTAGGGATCTTCCAATCTTTAATCTAATTTTTTATGAGCTGCTTATATTATACAACTCTGATAGGGAAATATCTATAATTCTTGTTTTGTGACTGCTCATCACATTCTTCAAAGACCTATGTCCAAGTGTATCTTCACAGCTAATCGTGGCTGGTACAAAGACAGCTTTGGTGGCGGCTGCAGCTTACGGGGGAGCGAGCTGTGGAATTCCCCTTACTTCAATATGATGTCCGTGATGTTGAAACGTGACTGTGGACAATACAGCAGGACATAAGAAACAGAAATCACAGGTAGAGGTCTTTACTAGATCAGCTGATTTAGTAGAAGAAAGTAGACAAGCTTTTGGACATGAGACATTTTTTAGTCTCAAATAAAACCGTGGACTCAGTAGTAGCCTTACTTGTTTTATGGCATATCACAATAAACCTCCTCCTTAACTTCTCTGTTAATGGGGCAAACCACCTCTTTCTTTTCCCTAACACTGTCTCCAGTATCATGCCCTTACTAACTTCTCTTTTACTTCAAAGCTGTCTGCTCTCTTTTCTTTCAGAGATGATCTAGCTGATATATACCTAGCTAAACTCTAAGCAATTGCCTTCAAGTTGTATGTAAGTCAGCTAATTTATTTAGGTCTGCCACATCATTTTTGGACCCAGTGAAGACCTCTGAATGTTCTAAAAAGCTTGTTTCTTCTGGGTTTTTCCTATTTTTTTTTTTCTGGCAACTACTGGTTTGATGCAGCATAATACCTCTTGCCCCAGCCCTGTAAGTGTTTCAGGCCAGGTTGGATGGGGCCCTAAGCAACCTGTTCTAATAGTTGACATCCCTGCCCATGGTGGAAGTGAGGCAGGGGCTGGAACCAGATGATCTTTCTGATCCCGTCTACCCAAGTCATTCTATGATTATCTGCAAATCTAATGATTAATTTTTGAGAGATGAGAACATGAATGAAGAAAAACTTGAATGCTTATTAGATTCACCATACTGAAAAGAGCAATGACATGAGTTTTACTGATTTAAGAGCTATTACATTTTACGTTTATCTTCAAAGCCTTACAATTCCTTACCATATAAGGAAGCAGGCCAGAAATGCTGATCTTCCTAACCCCTAATATAGGAATGTCTTACTCTGCACATTGTGAAGGCAGAAACATTTCCAGGGCCACGTAGCTTTTGCAACAGATCTTGGTATCACTTTCTGGTGCAAGTGCATTTCTCGCCCTTTTGTTGTCTCCTTATGCGTATTCATTGATACTTAGACCTTTGGCTGTATGCCGGTGAGCTTAGTGGGACAAAAACTTGTGGGTTTTTGCCTTCCATCGTGCAATCTTCTGAAGTGTTCTGGGATATAAGAGGAGTAATTAGTGCAATTTCTACAGCTTTGTTTCTCTCCTTTGCAGCAACAAAGTTATTGACCATCTCAGGTTTTCTAAAGCTAAGTACTGTTTATTCAGTTACACTATTTATAGGAGTCAACCTGTAAACAACAAACCTTTATCCCATTTGACCAGACAGGCTCTCAGTATTTGTATAGACCATTTGTTACCAACTCCTGACAGCAGCTAGGTGACCCTAGTTCAGTTCTCAAGTACATTATGAATAAACCTGGACAAGTAAACACACGCGCTCATGTGAGGGCCCCCACTGAGGTTGTTCTAGCCCTTCTTTGTTGCCAGAACTTTTGTATCAGATCAAACCAGTAAAGTGGACATAAGGCGTAAGTCACATAGATTTCCAATGTTGTTTTTCTTCTGTCTGCTTTTCTCAACTTTCTGTTGGGTCTCTGCTGCAGGACTTGTAGTTCTTTGACAATTAATTTCACTCAACTGAGTCTGCTAAGAATACATTCAGTGACAAACACTTAATGATAAATGTGTCCTTTATGTTATCAGATCAGAAGTGTTTCGTTATTTTGAGGCCTCTCAGAATCTGTTATATTGCTGTGTTGCAGTCTTTGAATGACTCAGGATGTTAGGACATTGCACCAGGAAAGTTTTTACTACTGGTTTAAAGGTGGCCCCAGTTTTAATCACAGAGAGACATATATCTCGCTCTACCTTTTGCCCTTACAGTTCCAGCTGAAATTCTCTGTTTAGATTTCTCAGTGTTCCTTTTCAGAAAAGACAGAGAACAAAACTAGCAGATAATAGTTGCTGTGGGCTGTGACCTAGCTCCCTGACTTCTTTTATTATGGAATGGAAGAGAGTAGCCAGACCAAACAACGGTGGAGCTCAGCTGAACTGCACGGGCCGAGACTTGGTTGCGGGGCTTGCAGTGGGGTAAAAACCATTCTCTCTGCATTTATATAGTGAGGGAGAATGCAGGAAAAGCCATAAAGGAAAGGATTGTAAAGGAAAGCTTGAAAGAAAAAAGGAAGAGGGTGTAGCATAAATGAGACTAAGTGAAATTGAAAGGCACAAAAGGCTGAAAAGAATTTCAGCTCTGAGAAGTTTTTAGAATTGGAAGAAACCTACAAAAATAAAAATAATGTTTCTTCTGGGCTCTTGGCAAGGAGATGACAATGATCTAGTGAAGCGGGGACAGAAAATCAGGGACTTTGGCTGAAAGTCAGGGACAGTAAGTGAGATACATTTTTAAAAGGCTTCATTGCTGAGACTAAGAGAATAAGAAAGCTAAAGAATTATTTGGGAGGAAGTCTGAAGACATGTTAGAGTGCTTTCTTAGGTATGGATATTTGGCAGTATTTCTTGAAACCTGCCCTGAAAGACTTGTGGAAAATACGAAGGGCACCAGCCGAGCCTCTTTATAGCAAGACCTCGCTAGGCCCCGTTGGAGTAAGAGGGAGTTACAGTCAGCAGTTTCACTTGGAGTGGCATACAGCTACTAATGCTTCACGATACTTTGCATCCCACTTTGCTTCAATTAGATTTTTCTGCTCCATCTTTCCTTAACAGAGCTACTTCTCTGTTCATTTTCCAATAAAGGAATGGAATTAGCTGAAACAATTCTTGGTGGGTCTATGTGCAGCACGTCTTACATTGCACTTGCTTTTAGGATGATTCTAAAAACCCTCAGTACTTAGATAACATTACCCTTCTTGTGCTAATGGCTGGAATAACAAGAAATAAATATGTCTCTTATCTATCTCTAAATAAATTTTTAAACATCTGAAAATTCATCTTAGATTTTCCTAAGTGTTCATTTGCTCAGCCAAGCTATGGGTCTGAAAACTGACATGCAGAGACATAGTCACTTTTAAAATTGTACTTTTACTGAGGACTGAATCTTTCCTTTTTCATTTTGGTAAAGAGGCCATCCTGTATCAATAATGGTGCTGCCTGCAGAACTATAAGAATTCCGGAAAAAAGTGCTTTCAAGCTACCCTGTAGTTACACACAGAGTATAAAATGTATCCCATACAGAGGAGTAACTTCTGTCCGTCCCTGTGGAGGCAAAGGAGGCGGTCCAAATCTGGACAGAACATTTGACCACTCCAGAATTTCTCCAGTCATTGCTCTTTGTAAGAATTGAAACGTGTGCTTTGAGAAATTTGGAATTTGACTCTTTTCTTCAACTTTATTCCTTGTGTACTGGATTTGAGTGTAATGTTGACAGATTCCATTAGCTGGGTTCAGATGACCATGGGTTGTCAATGCTTCATTTGTGTTGAAACCCATGCAAGATTTTCATGCTGGGCTGTCAATCTATCCTCATAAATCTTGTTTCAATGACCAAAGATTTGAGTGCAACTATGTTTAAGAACAGATGGAGAAAGCACTGTTAATGGAAATGAATTATCTTTGTAACCCTTCTTGGTGTGTTGCTGTGTGATGTTTTTGTCAGGAAAAGATTCTCCTTTTGCCTTGAAAAGCATGCAGCTGTCCTTGCTTTTCTTTCAAATGCTGACCACTGTCATTTGTTTATTGTGCAAGATTTGGTTAAAGTATTTGATACAACTTAAGGATGCTAGATTTGGTTAAAATATTGCACAGAAGAGGAGCTGTGCTTAAACCATATGCTGTTGTGTATTTTCATTTCTTGGCTTTCTGTGTGTACTGTTAAGATTTGAGAGAAAAAATGTAACTCAATTCACAGTAATGCATTTCTCAAACTTCACGGTTTATGCAGTTAAGTTGCATGTGCTGTATTCAGACTGACAAGTAGAAGACAGAGGAGGCTGCCTTGATCCTCAACAAATCTTGTATGATACAGGAAAAAAAAGAGGACTCAGGTCTCAATTTAACTCACCATGCCCAGGAGCTTGCTATCCTCCTTGATTTGTGGCTGCAGAGGACCGGACCTAGGCATGTTTTGTTTCAAACATTCTGAGTATTGCTACAGGAAAGGTGATCAGAGGAGAGGGTCCTGCAGAGGTGGGGCAGCGTGGTCTGAGCCAACTTCCTGCTCCACCTTGAGATGCATGGTCAGTCCCATCCCCTCACCGGACTCACTCCCTGGAGGGCTCAAAGAGCTGGCTGCGCATGTGAGAATCACATGAAAAATCTAGTTTGCCTAAGAGGCGTGTACCGTGTTAACTATAAAAGGGAGCGGATGAGGTCTGCTTGCTCCCCTTGTCTCTTTTTTCCCCCTCTCTTTTGCTTTCAATTCCTTAGTCTCGCAATCCCACCTTCGGACTATTCACACAGCAGGAGCACCACAGGATCTAAGGACTGATGAAATTCTTTGTTTTGTTCCCATGCTTTGCCTGAGCAAAGCACAGCTCTCATATTCTATGCTGTACTGAACTCTGTTGTTCAAGTGGGCAGCTTATAGAAGCGTGCTGTGGTTTGTGAGACAGCACCTTTGCTTAATGGTGTGTTGTGGCTTGCTAGTCAGCACCTTTGGGTACTAGTGGTGTGGCTTTTGAGCCAGCATCTTTATGGAGCTTGTTGTGGGAGTTGAGAACTTATTGATGTGATGTACAAATTCAAGGGTTAGCCACATCTTTGGAGTCTAAGCAGTGAGCTGGTTGGCAGAGTTATGGTGATTGTACAATAAAAGCATAAGAATTCCCTGACACGCGTCTTCTGTCTTTGTTCAGCCTGATGAGAATTTGTAATAAACATCATGGCCCCTACTGATGGGTTTTGACAGTGCCCAGGGCACATGCAGTGCCTGAGAGAGGCATGGCAGAGCGCAGGGCCCCTTTCCCTGTGAAGGGACAGGTAAGGGTCAAGGACACCAAGCAGGTGAGCAAAGTCACTCCTGCTTGCTATGGCTGTGGCTGCCTGAGGTGGAGGTGTGGGCTCTGGGCAGGGTCTTGGCCCAGCCCGCTCACTGCAGGGGCATGCAGAGCAGGGTCTATTGAGACCTGACTTTCCCACCCCTTTTCCTTAGGGCCCTGGTTCCTCCCAGGAGCAGCCCCAGCCAGGCTGTGCAGTTGGCCCTGTGGACATGGACAGCCAGGAGGTGTGAAGGCAGAAGGCAGTCTCTGGAGCAGGATGTCAGTGCATGTTTATGCAAAACTGGAAGTTTAACATCTCTCCATGCCAAACATGCGGTTAGGAATGCTGGACTACCTGATTTGTTTAATTTTTCTCGTTATGCGAATCTATATTGCAAAGGTCTAGAACTTGCAGTGCTTGTTTGCTAGAGTACACTTAAATGTGTACCTGAATATTAACATTCTGCAACGGCCTATAGCTGTAGTATGATTTCTCTGGCATAAGTCCAAACTCTTATTAATTGCATTTGACTGCATTCTCGTCACTTGAAAGGCCTGGCTTGGAAATGCGGTAAGTACACCTTTAACCAGCAAGACATCAGCATACAGAGTTCTTTCTGCATCGTGATTCACTCATAAATCCAGTATTCTACATGTTTATTTGATACTAGATAATTAATCAGTGTTCTTAGTCAACTGAGCTCCTGAAAAGCCGGTTATTTTTAGGTTTTTTGCTTGCATAAAAAGAAGAGACAGTATTAAGCTTATTCAATGCATACAGGAATGGTTGACTGCTAGATACTAGGTCTTTGGGGAAGAGACAGGACTGTGCTCTATCTGATCTCTTAATGTATTAAAACAGTGCTCCTCTTTTTTGTACACATCTAATGTAGGGCTTATATTCCATGGTCCAGTCTCTCTGCTACAAGTGTAGAGATACAAAAGACACATGATCTAATTGTAGCCAGCATCCAGCACAGGTTATTAGCTTGAGTGTATTGAAGAAGATGTGTTTACTGGTTTCCCATCAGAGGAGGCGTTACATACTTTTGTGTGTGACGCTGCATTTTAAACCAGCGAGAGCACCAATGCTGGTGTTTGATATCAAGCATATGAGTAAGCCAGGAAACTAATTTTATCTGCCATGTCTCAATATCTGGACTTTTAACTGAAGCAGTGATGCAAATTGGCAGCGACAAAGGAAAATCACTTGGCTGAGGCTTTTTATTCCTAGGAATTTTGGCTTTGGGTTTTGATACCACACGCTTCTAACATTAAACCACCACCATACCCCAATAGTAATCCTGCTCTTAAGATTTTAATTGCAAACAAAAACTTTAGGTTTTAATTTAAATTAAATTTAAATTTAAATTTAAATATATGTACGCATTTTTCATGAACCACATTGAGTAAGAGGGCTCTGTTTTGTCATATTAGTTGTGAATTAAATGGATGGATTTAACTAATGCAAGTTCTTACCATGATTATGTTTTTCTGCATTGCAATTTTTAAGAATGGTTTTCATTAAACTGACACGTGTTTATGTTTACTGCTTTCAAAATTGATATGTTTTACAGACTGTAGAACATGAAGATGATGTCACAAACTGCTACCAGAAACATTTCACAGCTGAAATAACTGTGCAGTAGCAATCTGAAGGGTAATGTATGGGGATTTATATTAAATTTTGCATTGTTTTTTGTAAGTTGGGCAAATGGGTTAGGATAACCAAGATCTGTCATGAAGCTTTGGGATGTAAAAAGTGAAGAAAACTTTGCTAACTTGTTGCAAATTTCTGCAGATAACTTTGCAACTTTTAAACTACTTTCTCTCTGCCTTGCAAGAACTCTTCAGGCACATATGGAAAATATTGAAAGTGGGTGCTTCCCCTCTTTCCCTCCCTTCCCGTTAGATCAACTCAAAGCTAACGGGTACAATCCTTCTTGCAAAGATTCATGATACTGAACATAATTACTGAAAACCTTACTCAGAAGCTCTTTTTCCATCATCAGTACAACTATTCTGAGGGAGATCTGATTTTAATTCTCCATGATTAATTTCTCAACAAAACAGAATTGTTTAGATCACAGAAGTGTTATCTGCAATCAATAACAAAATTCCTTAACAGTTACAGTTTGGTTATTGTAGTTCTGGTAATTCGTAATTACAGGATAAGTGGTGACCTTCAGGTTGTTGCCTTTCACAACATTCTTAGTAGGAAAGAAACATTGAGAATTGAATTTTACTGCATTTAAATTACACACTTGTATTGCCATTTTTCTTTCCTTTTTTCTCCTTGCCCTCTTCTCCCGTTTGTTTTTTCCATTCACATGCACTTTTTGGTTGTGTGGGTTCCTTGACCAGACCTGTCAGACCTCGTAAATGAAGTCTAAAGGTTGCCAATTTTGGCAAAGGATTAGCCTACTTTTCATCTAATGGCTTTTTTTCATGTGTTTAAATTCAAAACTATATGCTGACATGTCTAAATTTCTGGTAAATATACTCTGGATCTATTTCTGGGCATGTTGAATAGGCAGTAGAAGGGCAGTTGGTCTACCCTTTTTTTTCCTAGTGTGCATGTGAGTGTCTGTCAACTGTATATGGGTTTTCACAGGATGTTTCACAGTACACAGGATGCATTTGGAATACTATAAAGAATGGGGGTGTGTGTGTGTGTGTGTGTGTGTGTGTGTGTGAAAGAGGGAGTTCTCGTTCAAGGTGATTATTTCTGCAATCAGAGTGGACAAAGGTGGACTTAAGTTCTGAATTCATTCCTAAGTTATGTGCATCCTTACTAGAGGAAAAATTAATGAGTGTCATTTTACTCCTTAATTCAGTCTATATTTGATTCAGCCTTTAACTTGCAGGTGAGGAATGCTAAGTTCTAGATTTATTATTGATGCGCTTCAATTACATTTCTCTTCTAAGAACTGAAGAAGCAAGGAGTCAGACTTTTCTTTTTTCTGTGTTCAGGGATGGAACAAGTTACTCCAGCATAAATACTTCCTTGCCCGCAGACCTTGCTTAAGAGGACACGCTAAATTCCTGTTACAGACAAGCTAACATTTTACAAACCTAATGTAGATGTGTGTATTTACTTTTCTATCATAGTAGACAAGTGTGTATTTGTCTTTTAATTCACCTTGCAATGACAAAATCCTGTGCATATGTGGGCTTTGTGTTCATCTTGCATATNCTTTAACTTGCAGGTGAGGAATGCTAAGTTCTAGATTTATTATTGATGCGCTTCAATTACATTTCTCTTCTAAGAACTGAAGAAGCAAGGAGTCAGACTTTTCTTTTTTCTGTGTTCAGGGATGGAACAAGTTACTCCAGCATAAATACTTCCTTGCCCGCAGACCTTGCTTAAGAGGACACG
>VYZR01025845.1:25372-41647 GCA_013400675.1 Oxylabes madagascariensis
CAGGACTGGGCTGCAAGGCAGTGACACAGCAGGGGAGGGAGGAGAGGGGGATTCAGCACAGCTGGTCCAGAGTGGGACCAGTGGGAGAGACTTACACTGAGCCAAATGCATCCCTGACCTTTGCCTTTTCCTAATGCGTCTGGTCAACACACAGTGTTGCATCTTGTTAAAAGGCAGAAGTAGGGCTAGAAAAGCTGCTCTTACTGCCTATCTCCATTTCTACATTCGGTGTCGGGTTGTCTCTCTGCTAGGTGAGACCCTCTACTAAGGAAGTTGCTGCTAGNGAATCCATCAGCACTGGCACATGTGACCCAGTGTCATGGTTGAATTCCAGACAGCAACTAGGCACCATGCAGCTGCTCCCCAAACTCCCCACCTTGCTGCAACGGGAAGGAGAACTGGAAAAAGTTAAAATTTGTGGGTTGAAATAAAAACCGTTTTATAACTGAAATGAAGTAAAATAATACAATAAATCCTATAATAATATAAGTAATGAAAAGGGGCAGGGGGCGAGAGAGAAAGAGGAGGGAATAAAACCTAAGAAAAACAAGTGATCTGCAATATAAGTGCTCACCACTCAGTGACAAGTGCCTAGCCCATCCCAAGGAGTGATTGGCAGCTACCAGCCAATCCCCACCCCCGCCCAGTTTATAGACTATGGTATGGAATATCCCTTTGGCCAGTTCAGGTCCTGGCCATGCTCCCTCATGGCTTCTTGTGCAGCTCCTTACTGGCAGAGCATGGAAAACAGAAAAGCCTTTGACTTAGGCTAAGCACTACTTAGGAAAAGTTAAAACATCAATGTATTATCAGCATTATTCTCATACTAAATCCAAAACACAGCTACTCAGGAAAAAATTCATTCTATCCCTGCCAAAACCAGAACAGTATCCAGCTGTTATTCCATAATATTTTTGTCATGCCAGGTCCCAGGCTTTCCAATATGTTGGAGCTAACTATCATCACACTTCCATTCCACAGATATATACACATATATACACAGATATATATACACAGATATATATATACACAGATATATATACACACACATATATATCTATATATATATTTACATACAATACAGACAATATTCCCTTATGAACAGATCATCCCTATTAGAGTTTGTTGAGTTCATTTAGTCTGTGACTTTGGGCTCTAGTTGGGTATCTGCAGTTTTGCTACTATTGCATAGCTTGTATATTGCAATCAATAAACTACTTGATCCCAGTACTCCAAGACACTTGCAGTAACTTGGATAGTTCACTGCTGATGAAGACAAATGTAGGATATCTGCAGACACCAAAATCTGCTGTAGGGCTCTTCTACATTCTAATGGTTGATTCTAAGTAATGTATTTTTTGACCTTGAGCTCTGCATTTATTTTTGAAGAAGCTTGAGAATCAGTTTCAAATTATTGGAGGCATAGCTGTAATCTCCAGTTTCTTCCAAGCACATTGCTTTCAATTCCCATCTGTCCTTTCAGACACTTCCTCTATTAAATGGTCACAGAAGATGAATAACACTAGTGTGAATTCTTCAAAATGGCATTACATGTTATTCTGCTATTTATTAATGTTCTGTGTTCTTTTATTTACGACAGCCTTGTGAACATTAAGGTAAGATGGCATCCACATGGTCTTTACATCCAGCTGAAAAATGACACAAGTGTATTATTAAAATCCAAGGATGGGAAAAACAATAAAAAGTAGGAGAAAAGCAAAGAAAGTATGTTTTAGGTGAGTAATTAAAGGAAGATGCTTATTACTATGTTTTTGGATGAGCTCTTTCTTAGTTGTCCAGGTTTAAAATCTAGCTGTATAATTAATGTAATTGTCAGAAGTTTACGCACTTCACTTGTAACACCCATTGGATGCTAATGTGTCTTTTCCAATTGATTTCATTCAGTCACTGAATGCACACGAAAATGAACACTGCAAAATTTGTATTGCCTTTACTGGCTCCAAGCACAGTATATCACAGAGAGCTTTGAGATCAAGGGAAGAAAGGTTTTGCTTCTATGTAGTTTCTTCATATATTGGAGTGTTCCAGCATTTTCACCATTAGGATGACATGATCCATGTTGCTTACTTGAAGTATCTTAGCACCATGGTAAACTTTCCCTAGATAAGGAGCACATAGTGGTTGATTAAACCATTTTCTATGTCACTGCACCTGTAATAAAATATTTCAAAGTCTATTACATGTGAAACTGTACCACTTTTCTGGTTTCTTTAAAAGAAACTTGGTGCTAATGATAGAAGATAATTTGTAATTTTACTACAAGGATTGTGATCCTTCAGGTCACTTCTCTTCACAGATTCACCTCTTCTTTTCTGAACAAAGGCATTGAGCTGGCTCTAGTTGTCTCTCCTTCGACTTATCTCGGTATTGTCCAGGTTCAATTCTCTAAAACCATGGCTCAGACTCCAAATCTCTTGACATTGCTTATGCTGACCTTTAAGAAAAAATAATTTCAGGTATCTCCTCATTTCATTTCTTGCTTCAGAGTTTTCAGCTGCATCCGAGTCATATTTTCAAGCTTTTATCTACAAATACAAGTGACAAACATTTTTTTGTTTATTTTTAATCTTTTTTCTTTAATGAAAGCTAATAGTCTCATGCAATTGCTTGCTTTTAGCTGTGGCCTTCAGAAAAACAGCAAACATCCCAAGAGTCAAAGTAAGATATGAGTGCTGCTGAGATAGCCATCAAAACTTCTCTGCTTTTTAAGCGTTTTTTGAAACAAGGAAACTGTATAATCATGAAGAACAAGAAAAGGTACTACTAAGTCGTGCAGGGCTTTATGGTGGGAATAAGGTACAGGAACAGAAGCTTTGTGATGAACAGAAGGCACGGAGAAGAAAATATGTTTCTGTCAGAGCCATCTGTTGTGGATCTCCCCAGGCTCAGCTGTGGATATGGGTGGAGATCTCGGTAAGATGATGGAAGAATTATCTGTTGGTAGGAGTTTTTAACTTGTACATATAGTCTGGGAAGTTATGCTACCAGAGATTGTAAAGTCCTTGTATTTTTGGATGAGAAGGTCTGCATGTTCTGTTATAAGGTCACAATATCAACCAGAGGTGATCCTGCTTTAAACTCGGAATCTTACAGAGTTACAAAGGAACTGGCTGTCAAAAATCATCTTTGATCAGGTGATTGTAAATCAGTTGAAACAGGTCAGCAACTAAGGTTTTGAATTCAGAATGGCAATTTTTGAGTGCATGTGAAATAAGGCTCGGTGGATTTAAGAGCTCAAAACTCTTAATGTGAAGGCTCAGTGGAGTTAAATTAAGTCAGTGTATTATTTAAGAGTTTTCTTGTATATTGCAGGCACAAGGGGAAAATGGTAGGAAAGCAAAGTTGACCCACCTGGCAAAAATAAGCACCCTCCGAAAGGGTTTAAGGGAAAAAACCTGCCTCTAATGGAAAAGGAACTGAAAGTTGGGAAAGCTAGGTCTCAAAGGTCAGAAAATGCAGAGATAAACCAAAAACATTCAAAAGCCTTGCTGAGCTGCACCTCATGAAGAAAAAGAGAGAAAAAAATAGCAGGAGATACTATATCTTGTTAAATAAAAAGAGAACAAGAAGAGCTGCTGACTGACAGATAGAAATGAAAGGTTAATCCCAGGTATGGCCAAACAGTAAATGAATCCCATTCCCAGGATCTGGGGTAGAGATAGCACTGGGATGTGAATGAGAATGGCAGGGTGATGGAAGTCATCCCTTCCCGAGGCAAAGCAAACAGCGGGCACGTTCACACAATATGCTGCTGTCAGGTGAGAAGCAGCTCTGCAGCTGCAGTGGCTTGGCCAGGTGGAAGGCGGCTGTGGAGTGGGCTGTGCTGGGCTGCACCGGTGCGGCTGCAGAGAAGTAAACCTTGCTCTCGTGCAGCCCCTCCGCCCAGCGCTGCCTGGCAGCTTGAGAGGCTCCATCCAATTTTGAGCCATCCTTAGTGAAAACCTGAAGTAAGGCTGGCTTCACCACCGACTTGGAAATGTGGGAAACTTAGTTCCAGCCCAGGCAAGCAGCAAGTGACACTTCCCCACCCCCAAACTCTTAAGCTAGGCAGATGGCCTTGAGCAAACAGAAATTTTACTGTAGGGTTTGAACATATTGAAAGGGGAAACCTGAGCAATCTGCCATGGGCAGGGCAAACTTTTAAAATAATTTGCTGGCGCTAATCCTGACTACATCTTCTCCACTGCTGTGTTGGGTGAGGTGAGAAGTATTTGCTGGCTGCTGGGTTGATAATTATACTGGGGCAGTGAGAGGCTTGGAGAGTGGATGCTGCCCTAATCTATACAAACTAAGGCAGCTGCATGCATATAAAAAAGCTCAGCAAGCCCTGAGCTGTCAGAGCCCTGCACATGTATCTGAAAGGCAACCCAGTTGACTCCCACATCCAGCAAAGGAGCCAGTGGATGTGGGAGCTGGTCCCTTTGAGCTTTTCATTTTTTGGTGGATGACCATGTCTGTTGTCGTTGCTCAGCAGTCCTTGTGCTCTCATCCCTCTCTGTTCTCTAAGTCCTCAGGTTGCCGTTTCACCCTGCTTTCAGCATGGCCTGGCCTTCAGCCCTGCCTTTCCCAAGCATCTACTCTATGCCCCAGTATTCTTTCATTTTGGAAAAGCTGCACAGATCTATACGGAGTCCTTCCCAGTACAGGGAGCTTTTCCTGAACACTCTTTTCCTTCAGTAGGAGTCTCAGGTTCTTTGAAAGAAATGCCCCCAATAATATTGAATCTGCATGTTTGTTAAACCTATTAACGATTTAGTGAAAAAGAAAAAAACAACACAAAAGTAGGATAGGGTGATGGCCCAAACATTACTTCTATCTGTCCTGACACTTCATCTGATCAGTAGCTTCTCTCCCCAGGAGATGGTGGCAGAGTTCTTGTCCTCTGCTGGTGCCATCCCTAGAGAGAAACATTTTGCTTTGTGCAGAAGAGCAAAAGAAAAGAGTGTTTGAGGGAGATAATCACAAATCCTATTTGAACACCAGAGAAGATCTTATGGAAAAAATATGGAAGACAAAAGCAAATAAAAAGTGGAATGAATCTCTCTAGCCTTAAGGAAAGCATTGAGACTGTGTGTGCTTCACAAGAACTAATATTTGAGTAAGAAATGACAGGGGATTAATTCTGACCTTGTAGAACAGAGGAGGCAGCTGGGTAACAGGAGTCCAGAGCAATAGTTATGTTCCATGTGAGGGCAGCCTTGGGCCCGGTCTGGCTCATTGTTTTCCTTCGTGACCTTGGTGTAAGAACTAGACATGCACTCACAAAATCTGCCGATGACACAAAGCTGGTATGTACAGCTAATACAGTCCAGAGGAAGACTTGATTATTATGCAGGAAAAATTAGATGACCTTGTGGAACAGCAGAACAGAAACAGCATGAAATTTAATAATCCAAAGTGCAAAATCATGCCCTTGAAGACTAATCACCAGAACTTCTGCTGTAGGAAAGGGGTTCCTGAACTGCAGGAAGGAGAGATGAACAAGCTGATTGACCATAGGATGGTCCCAAGATCCCCCATGCTATATGGCTATGAAAACAGCTAAAGATGATGCTCCAACATGTACCTGGTGAGAATATGCAGCAGAATTGTGAAGGAATTAATATGAGGGTAAAGGGTATTGAGCTCAGATCATAGGCACTTCTGCTCATCTGTGTTCAAAAGATACTTTACACTGTAATAAATGCAAGGAAATGCAGAAAAGGTTTCATAAAAGGTTTGCTGCTCTGGGTTAATGTTTTCCTTATTGAGTTATTCCAATCCCCTAAGGAATATTTCAGTCAACGAGCAAAGAAGTGAATTCCCCTTTCCACTGATGTATAACTTCATGAAGGGGGTGAGAAAATGTTTACCTTTATTTCATTTGCTAAAGCACAGCAACAGTAGAATATTAAGGCAAGAATGTAGAGTCTTCTCATAGTCCTGGGAAATCAGTCTATGCCTGTCAGCTGTATCCTCTTTCTGCTCAGGATTGAACAGGTTTGAGCAGGACAGATGGATGTGTCAGCAGCACTCATGTTGTGGGGCTGGGTGCTGGCAATGACAGCTCAGGACCCAGGTGCTGGTCCTTCCACATGCTGCTGTCTACTGCTGGACTTTGTGGTGTGACTCCGCATTTACATTAGTGCAAGGAAAAGAGGCTCAAACCCAGCAAAAAGTTTTCAGTGCAAGTGCACCTTTGGAATTTTCCTCCTCTTCTGCCTTTCATGTTTTCTGGAATCACTCGGGGTCAGAAAATGGGAAGGAAATTCTTCAGTGGATTGGCCAAGAAGAGCTTCCAGCAAAGCCCCTTCCAACAGCATCGTAATCTGTGAAAAATATCTTGCCATATGGAAAGGCTGTTCATTTTTTTCCCTCTGTGCACAGTTTGGCTTGCCCCACATTATCAGAGGCTATCTTTAGCATGTCGTTGGTGGTTTTTATGAAGAGATATAAAAACTCCCACAGCAGGAGTCCTCTGGCTCTGAGACTGGGTGATGGAAGGAGGCTATGACAGACTGCTTAGCTGGCCCCACTGTTCAGAACCATCTGCTTGCCAAGGTTTCTCAGCTCTGAAGAGAGAGGCAGACGCTGCCCTTCTCAGCGGTGGTATGTCACTGTGAGTATGGAGTACCACTCAGAGAGTAGGAAAGATTCAGATAAAATGAAATCCAAACTATTTAAATAGATAAACAGGAGATACTTTGTATTATTTTCTATTGTAAAATAGTCCCTGTAGTGAATAAGAAGGAAAATATAGTAGTTCCCTCTGACATGCAATTCAGCAAGGCTCTCTCATAATACGTTCAGACCCCGTTAATGAGTATAAGCAGTTTAAGCAGTTTGTTTAATGGCCATATCTCTGCAGTTGCTTATGCTGAACATAATTTCCTTTCCTGTTGCTAGCTTTGCAACAAGTCACAAGAGTTATTTACAGACACCTTAGTTTTATCTAATTTAACAGCTTTGTGTTGTCAGCAGTTTTGCCATCTCAGTGTATTCCCTCTCTTCCTGGTCATTAATAAATAGATGGGGCTGGAGAAAGAGTGGAATTAATCCCACCAGTGATCCTCTGGCACAGTCTCTGTGCCATCACTCTCATCACCCTTTCATGCCAGTTATCTGCCATTTATCCCCATCCTTTTCTCTCTCTTTTAACCCATAAAAAACCTTATCTCCTACCCCAGGGCTACTGAGTTTCCTTAAAAGCTTTGTGGTGAATGATACTATCAAATGTCTCTGTAAATGCATATCTTGTGATTCTCTTTTAGTCAATATTTTGCTACCACTTTGTAACATTTGAAAAGGTTAGAAAAGCACAGTTTATCCTCACTGATAAGTGTATCAATTTATCTTTGCTGAGCAGTGCTGACTTGCAATTTATTCATCCAGATTTTTTCTCTCTTTCCTACACCTGTAGGTGTTTTATAAGTGTTTTAAACGATTTTCTCAACTATTTTGCCCATTAATGAATTAAGGTTTTTTAGATTTCTGTTTTGAGGGTCATTCTTGAGAGCTGCTACAGTGTTGGCCATTTTCCAGTTACCTAGAAGAGTGGCTGTTTTAATGATGAATTACACATCTTTAATGATAAATTATGGTAGGCTGAAATTGTGCTCCATTCTTAGGATTTCCTCAGAGTCTCTGATGAATTTCATTTGGTACTCTGAGTTATTGGAACACATATTTCTGACGTTCCTATACCAGTGATAATTTTAATATCTTTTACCCAACAGGGCTTTCACACCATTACATGTAACTTCAGAGTAAAGATTCACTCTCAGCCCTTCTTTTCTGACACCCAAATGAGTCATTTACCTTCAGTGCAACCTTTCCTCACCCTGTGATTTAATTCTTTACGCTTAGCAGTCCAGTAAACCTACACAGCTTTCCATATGTGATTTACGTGTATTGCTTTTTTGTCATCATGCCTTTGACTGGTTATGTGTACTTTCTGAGGTTCAACTTGCTCTATGAGTTGTATCTTGCCTGTCAAATCTTCCATTTTATTTGCTATGCTTCAACTGAGTATCCTTTCCTGAAAGATGCTTTGGGGATAAAAATTAATCCTGGAATTTTACCATTTAAATATCCTATGCCGTCCCTTGTTTCTTTGTTCTGAACTCTGGAGATCTGCTAATGCACAGGTTATAAATAGTTCCCACTCTAAAGTTATGAATAACATTTTTAAAAACTAATTATTTCTCTGGAAGAGAAAGACCTGGTTTAAATGCTGATATTTTACCTTAAAATGCTGATATTTTTGCGCAAGTTATTGATCTTGAATATGAGTCTATTCATCCAGACTTGTAATTCTATCACCTTCAAGGTAAATATTCATGTAAATCAATCATAATTATTCTCATCGTAATTATTGTACTTGGGACCATGGTCTCTGAAACAAATCCAGGCGTTAATGATCTCCGTTACATGTAGTATTTCCTCATGCTTAATCATTTGGATTCATGGTATGTGCTGTGTTTACAGCACTGGATTTGTTTTTTACAGATCTAGAATTTGCGTGCTAAGAGTCAGTTTCTCCTACACATTGAATTCTGTTCAGTGGTTTAGGTAGCACATTTTAACTCTTGCATTTTTTGATATTCCTATCCATTAAGAGTTTTTTATTCACAGTTGTTAAATTTCTTCCCAACTTAGTACTGGTTTCTCAATCATCAGTAACCCTCTCCTTCTCTATCCCTGTACCTTTTTGTTATTTACACACCTGTGATGAATCCTCCTCCCTTCATCCAAGAAGATGTTATTTTGCATCTGTAATTTATTTCTCAAGGTTACACTGTTATGAGAACTCAAACCCGAGAAGGCAAGGAATTTCCAGCTTCTAAAGTTGTTTTTCCATCAGTGGNGCTTTTTAATTTAAATTTTAATTTTTAAATTTAAATTAAAAAGCCATGCCAAAATAACGTAACATTTACAGTCTAGAATTTTGTATCAAATTCATTACCAGACTGTTCTGGCTCTTTTGGAATCGGGGTTCCTTTTATCCCTGTAGGACTAACCCAGGAAGTGTGGGCTGAGGTACATCCTGCAGTTCTTCTTCCTAACAATGCNAACCCGAGAAGGCAAGGAATTTCCAGCTTCTAAAGTTGTTTTTCCATCAGTGGATATGTACCGAAGACATTGACCACCATCTGTCCCAACTAACAGCCTGCCACCCATAGCCAAACCTGTTAAAATACAAGATCCCTAGTTTTGTATGTGCTCGAATAAGTAATGAGTAAAACTACAAATGATGTTCATGAGAAATGCCTAGTGATCAGACTTTCGAAAAACAGACCACTTATATTAGGACTAATCAAGCGTTTTATGGTGAAATAATTTTCTGCTAGAAATAACTCAAGAGTTAGGTGCTCACTAGCAATAGAGACAACCCAGGATGAAGCATATGTTGTAATCAGATGAAGCAGGTACTTGAACTGGTCATGTCAGCCCTACATGCATTTTCGCTGTAAGGGGACAAGGAGTGGGATCTAAAATATGTGTCTATGGATGATAATCTTTAAAAACATACAGGCATAAATCTTTCTTTTCCTTTAGTTTGTTCAAAAATTTAAATAATGGAATTTATTTAGTATCATATTCAATAATGATTTTGCTATATGAATTAAGAATTTAAATTTTTTGGCATTGCTTTTTAATTTAAATTTTAATTTTTAAGTTTAAATTAAAAAGCCATGCCAAAATAACGTAACATATACAGTCTAGAATTTTGTATCAAATTCATTACCAGACTGTTCTGGCTCTTTTGGAATCGGGGATCCTTTTATCCCTGTAGGACTAACCCAGGAAGTGTGGGCTGAGGTACATCCTGCAGTTCTTCTTCCTAACAATGCAAGTCAGGGTTCCTTTTGGCTGCAGGGAGATTCGGTGAGACTGACAGTGGGCATGTTTAGTCTCTGCAGTAACACAGGGTTCGGAAATCTCCAGGCACTGCCAGTGCAGTGCTCTTCTGAAGTACCTCCCAGTGTCTGGCAGCCACCCAGCACGTCCCAGCACTGCAGGACCTGAGCTGACATGGCTTTAGAGGTCTCCTAGCAGGAGAGCCAGATGTGGCTCAGGTGTCTGCACCAAAGTGTAACACATCGCTCACTAGCCAGGTTGCTCCCTCCCTTCTACGTTTTTCTCTTTAGAGAGGAGAAATCCAAAGTCCTTTAAGAACTGGAGTTTGATAATGTTACTGTTACTACACAATACTACACCATTTGAAGGCCTTCTTAATTATTTGATAAACTGGTAGAATCATTGAAACCATTCCCATTTCCCTAATATGTACAACTTTGGGTATGAAAACGGTACAGATCAAGTTTGAAAAGCCTATTATTGGTCAGGTAGTTTAAGAGATCTTGTGATACTTTCTCTCCCAATACTGCAGAGGCAATTAGACTATACTAGGAGATGTAAAATTTGTACCTTTGAGATCACAACCATGTTTTAAACTATTTTTTTCCTCTCTCTACATACAAGAGCCAAACTCTAGCTTAGCTCAACTGAAAACTAAATGGACCATGACTGTTCCACAGCAGTCCCACCCAGGACACTCCAGGCAGACTGGGTTTTTTTAAACTATCAATGTTAGATTTGGCAAATTTGCTCACATGGCATCTTGAGCAGACGGAAAGGAAAGGAGATCCTGGCATCACGAGTATCTGTTGTTCTTTCTGAGTGAGTGGGGTCTGGGATGGGGTTGAGGTCTTGGGACAGGGTCTGGACTTGGTCCCTGATTCAAAGTTGCTTGAAATCTCTTCACTGACTCAGACCATGACTTAAAGCTGTAAAAAAAAATCCCCAGTGTGTATGTGTCAAACACAAACCTGTGTTCTCTAAAATGGCATCTTCTTTTAGTGGCAATAAACCTGGAGAATTCCTTGAGTCTCTTGCGTTCATTAAAAGTTCTGCTGTCAAGTATGAATTTGTTCTAATTTGATTCTCAGATACTAGATGGTGTTTTCCCTTTGCTTTCTACAGAAAGTCTTCTATTACCAGGAATTCTCTCTCTATTTTAGTACTTGCAGATGGAATTATCTTATTATATTAGGTGGTGGAATAAAATTACACCTACCTTCATTTAGGGACTCATACTCCAACCAGTGTCTGGCTGTAGTGAGGTCTGCCTAGATATTTTTCCATATTATAGGAATAAAACATACCAGATTAAAGTCTTTTCATGTCAGCTTTGTTATCATAAATATCTCTGATAGATATGCTGATTCATTTTTTAATAGGGGATAATAATTCAGATGAGAAAATGATCAAAACACAGAGCATAGTTAGGTCAAGGTAATTTAACTCTAATCTTGCCTAATTGTTATTGTGATCTGGACAGACAGAACTGAGATAATTAAATCTTGGTCATGAACTATCCTCTTCTTATTTCATATGGTTCCATGTGCCAAATACAATGCCAGCAATCTTAGCTGACATTTTCTGTGAAAAGCCATTTTTAGGCATCATAATGTGTGAAGGCTGCCAGCAGGGCAGTCTATCACTTCTACCTTACATCAAAGGGATGTGCACTCCCTTGGAGGAAGAAAATAAAGCTAGTATAAAAAACAAGACTTTAGCAAGGAAGGTTAATGTAGGGACCTTGCAACCTGAAAGAGTCTAAGTTCAAATTTGGGAAAAAGACAGCACAACCAGCACTTTCAGACTTTCTTCCTTGCCCTTGAATCAAAGAAGAATCTGGGAAAACTCGTAAAAATACCTTCATCTCTATTTCTCATTAATGTAATTGCATTCATTTCTCTTTCTGCACTCAGAAGAATGCAGCTGTACAACAACCTTGTGATTTCCACCTGGTGCTGCTTCTCCACTGCTGACTGCACCAGTCCACTTGCCAAAGCTGCAACCTTAGGCTCAAGGTGTGAAGCATGATCAAATGAAGATGGTATAAAAACCCAGGAAGACATGAAACATTCAGACACTCAAGGTGTGTTCCTTAAATAGCTATAGTCTTTGTTTCACAGCTCTATTTTCTGATAGCAAGTAAATTTTGCAATTACAAGTGGGGCGATATCAAATCAGTATGAAACATTCATAACTGTAGCTAAAATTGGGTGATGGCTCCTCAGCTGATGCATGCTTGAGAGGGATGTCTTTGATGCCAAAGCTTTTTAACAGGGCTGATACTGTCATTGTTGGGCGTGTAGCTTACTCAGTTTGTCAGTCTCTGCTGGGGCTTTGCCAAGTGCAGGATTTAAATCCCAACTTCCCCTGGTCAGAAAGGCAGAGTGTAGCCTGCAGTGTGCAGGATGCTAATACTGGTACCAGCTCTCACTTCAGGAAGGCTGCAAGACTAACAAATTGCAAGGAGAAGATGAGCAAATGAGTTGCTGCGCATGCAAGTTTGTGTGTGAGAAAGAGGGAAAGAGAGAGCACCTGTGTGAGAGGACTGCTAGAGGGCAAAAAGCAACTGGGCAAAAGAAGACTGTGCACAGTCTTCTCTGCATTACAGATACAAATATAGGGGCATGTGTGCTGAAGGGAGAGGGTACCACAAAAGAAGTCCACAGATCTGGTCAGGAAGTTGGCAAGATAAAACTATCTGATAAACAACTGGGGTTTATTAAAAAACAGCATCTGAGCTTTGTTCTTCACTGTTGAAGCCATCATTTAGAAAACAAGTGAAAATGAGTGTGGTGGTCTCACTTTAGTCCCTCATGGCATTTTACACACCATCCAACAACTGTACAGTTTTTACATATGACTGTTTTCAGACAGTCATAGACAGAAAATGTGGATCATCATGATATAATGGTGAAGACAGAAGCCCACATTGAAGAGTATTAACAGAAAGTGCTGCAACATAACTTGCTTCTTGTGTTTTCCCTGACTGTAACTAATAAAAAATCCTCATCCCCAGTAGTATCAAACTTACTCAAATTAAAAAGCTGCTTCTCTGTGACAACAGACTATTCTTATTGTTCCACTTCAAAAACTATTAATTATGGAACATCATGTTTTACAAATATTTTTTTTGTATAAATGCTGCATTAAAGCACTATTACAGTGTTGAGTATACAACTCTGTGTGTTTTGGAATATACTCTCAGAAAAAGTTGCATCAGTGTTTTATAAGTAGGTCAGTGACAATTCCTTATGTATTTCTTAAATTCACATGGACTATCCAGATTCCAGCATAGAAATACATGGATAAAACTACTGTGAATAAAATATTAATGTTTTTCTTTAAAAATAAATAGACCCACACAAGCTGCAGTAAGAGAGGCAATGCTTTTCTGGTGCAGGATTTTCTTCTGCATGCTTTAAGAGCTCTACTTGGTTCAGTTTATTATCATATAATTAATACGAGTGTAATTAATATGAGTGTAATTAATACATGCATAATAAATATGAAAACCCCTTTGCAATGAAATCATTCATGAATTTGGGAATTGTAACATCCCTGGTTTCTTCATTTGATATGAAAATTTTTGTAAATATTAGATATGGTGACTGATTCCAGGGTTGTCTCCTCAAGAAGCCTTTTTGCTTATACTTGGATAAAATGTGTTTGTGTTATTGTTGTTATAGATATCCATAGCTGTGGGATTACAGGATGCCATTTCATCTGAGAAGTTTTGTAAAGAGAAGGTTGTTTTACTATAGATGTAGTAATACCTGTGACGAGGTGGTATTTCAAAGGAAGTCCCAGGAGAAAATAGCAAGTGCAAAAGGTTACTCTTGTCTTCTACAGATATCTCCTTGAGTAATCTCACCTCTAGCATTTGTAGGGGTAAAACCTATCTTAGCTGATCAAAAACCAAGCAAAGCAAACCAACGAAAAAACCCAAACCAACTCAAAAATCCCTTATCAACCAACCAAAAATCTCCCAAAACCAAACAAAACCCAAACTACCTCTGAGATATCTAGTCTCTGGAGAGCCTTGAAAATTGCTGAGACATGGAAAGGTTAGTATCTGAAATGGGCTTCTTTAGACAGAAACTTTGTTTAACATAGAAAACACTTTCACTGATGCATGATTATTAGAGATATATGCCGCACCATTTTCTTAGGTCTGTCACCCTTTCCATGTGTGGAGTAGATTATAGTGAGCCTCAGTATAAAGTGTTTGTAGCTCTCTTATCTGAAACACATAGTTTCCATCAAAAAACCCCCAGCATTCCAGCCATCTGAAAGTATAAAATCCATTTTCTTTCAGATATTTCCATAATATTCAAATTTAAGAAGAGATATGCCCCAAAAAGTCTGTGGAACTGTATGTTTTCAGAGTGATCAGAAAGTGATTCCGTGGTTAGACAAGCATTTGAAACATTTAATTATCAATATAATATTCCTTGTGTTGGTAGAAATCCTCCTATTTCTGCTCACTTACTTCTTGGTTAGCTGAATACTGCCACTATTGACATGTCACATAGCAGAAACCCAGCTCCATGTAATGTGTATAATGTCTGCCCTGGGCTCCTCATAGATCTGGGGGAATAGGTAAAGCAGGTTGGATGGCGTTTTGAGTGATTTTTCATGTACGTGAATATGAGTGGCCACTCCTTGGAGACCTTTTGAGAAAGAAGTAGATTATTAAAGGAATGGACTTCCCCTGATTTACATGCTTATGTTTCTTTGGCAGCTTCAGCAAATGGAAAATGTCACTGTCTGCTGGCAGCTGCAAAGGACTTAAGGCAGACATTTGCCTCTTTTGGTTTGTTCACTTGTGTGCCTGACCCAATGGGCTGCCGGGCTCATTATGCACCACTATTGCTCTGGATATTGAACCTATTTCTTCTCAAATGAATTGCTTCTGGCTGACTTATCTGTAACCAATGTGATTGAAATAGCATGAAAACAATCAGTGATGTGTGGCTGTTGCCTGTGAACTCTCCCAAGGAAACCTTTGTTAAGACTGCTTTGGCAGCCAGTGGATTTCATGAGTTTGGAGGCACAGTTCCGTGTCAGCAACTGGCTGGAGACAAAGCTTTGGTGCAGAAGAGGTGCTAGACTGATCGGGGTGGGGATGGGATGTCACTGACAACTGTGACTATGCAAGATACATCATCAGGGATGCTGTGTGACCAGTTACACGAGTGGTACCAGCAGCAGGGTTCCTTTATTTTCTGTTTGTTTTCAGACCAGTTGCAATGTGAAGTGGCTATATTGGCTCCACCAGATGGAGAAGAAGCCTGTAGCTCTTGAGGGTGACATGCATGTTGGGCACACTGGAACTGAACTCCAATGCCTGTGCTCTGATTCGGGTTGAGGGATGAATTGCATTTCCAACTTTCATGTACAGATACTCCTCTCTCTCTCTCTCTTTTTTTTTTTTTTCCTCACTTATAAGAAAGAGCATGTTTGCTTTGTGTGGTGCTTAGTATCTTGGTTAATTTAGTCCAGAAAGTTGTTTTACCATGGACTCCTATGATTGTCTTGGGGGATTAAAAAAAAAAAAAAAAAAAAAAGGGGGGGGAAGAACCGCTTTCCCTTCCAGCCTTCATAGTTATTGTTGAGAAAGATGTGAAAGGTTACTCGTAGAGATTTTATTTATTTGCAAAGACCTTAGAGAATGAAGTTGGGGGAGGTCAATAAACAATACTGGAATCACCAGGTGACGTCAAGGTCTTACTGACATGCATGTGAAATTAGGGGGAAAAAAAAAAGCAACCCCCCANGCCCGCGCCCCGGAGGCTTTTCGCCCGCAGCAGCCGGAGGAGGGGGACTATGGACTGAGCGCATCGCCGTACCATGGAGTCGGGCATCCGCTTGAGCACGCTCTGCCTTCTCCTCTGCCTGGGACCAGGTAGGCGGATGCCGGACCCGCCGGGAGANGTCCTTCATCCTGCAGAATTTGACAAACTGGCAACAAGACATTTCTGCCCTGCACATTGGGAGCCTATGAAAGGGAAGGGAAGAATAAGGCTATTCTTAGCCCCCTTTATAGGCACACAAAGTACGGCACAGAAATGTCACTTGCTGGGGCGGGAGGAGGGTTTGTTAAAGAGGACAGGACCGCTGTGTAGAATCGTCCTTTACGACAGGGCAAACGAACCTGGCGTTGTCAGCCCCGCGCCAGCTCTGCACATTCCCATCTCAGTCGACTACTACAAACGTCCTGATTTCTTCCCTTCCCCCCCGCCTTTCCCAAATTGTTTTTATTCGCGCTCAAAGATCAGGCGGAGGCTTCGCCAGACCCTGGACGGCACCACCTCGGGACGGGAACCGAGCGGCGACCTGAGCACGGGCAGACGAGAGCAGCCGACAGGCAGGAGAGCGCCCCGAGGGTCCCGGCAAGCGCCGATCGCCGCT
>VYZR01025847.1:2887-37595 GCA_013400675.1 Oxylabes madagascariensis
GTGCACTTCAAGTTTTCAGATGTGGGTGGATGTGGTTTGGTCAGTCAGTGTATTTGTGTTTTTCAACCCTGTTGAGATGAGCTTTATATTCAGTGTGCTGAGTAGCATAGATGGGTATTGCTTGCTTGCACTGAGCCACTGCTTAAGTGACCAAATACATAAGCAAGCTGATTTTTGTACTGAGCATTATTTTTTTTAAAAAAGGGTGTAATTCCCACTGGCCCCGCTTTCAAATCTGTCTAAAAATGAATGATTGTTAGTGTTTTCACATTGATGATGTCTTGGGGTCATTAATTATTTATTTTCATGACTATGTGTGTGTGAGAAAGGATTTGGTTGCCCCTGTTTTACAGGAGGCAGACGGGGCATGAATTGACTTGCAGATTGTCCCTGTGCTAATGTAGAGTGCTCCATGGAATGACTCTGTCGTGAAGCTGCAAGGAAAGGTGTTCCTCATTGTACTGTGCTTTATGTTTGGAGGATTCAAGAGCAAACTGCTGCAAGCATCGGACTGGAAGGAATATTGCCTTTTCTCACTCTTTCTTAATTCTGTAAAAGTCCTTATCAAAAACTGGTAGTGTTTTCAAGTCTCATAATGCCTTAAGAGTCTTGTGTCTACTGAAGGAAGCCCAAACCAGCTCATTTGTTTCTTTTGAGGGCAAGGTGCAGTGTGTTGTTTGTGCTGCCAGCCTTGGCAATGCCTTTCCCTCCCCAACTTCTTTGTCCCCCTTCTTCCCTTCCCCCGCCTCCCCAATTATTTTTCCAGAGACCTTGGCTTGCTGCTTCTGGGGCAGCAGCAGCAGCTGCTAATGCTGTCCTGTAATTCTTCCATCTCAGTCACAGGGGACTGAAAGGGAAAAGATGGTCTGTCTCAGCAGCAGTCCACCAGCTGCTGCTACAATCTATAATGCGTAAATTTGCAAAATATAGCTTTTAATTTTGCTTTGCAGTCAGAATGAAAAACTAGAGTGCGCCACCACTGCCATCATTGATTGATTAATAGAAATAAATGCTCCCTGCTCCCCGGTTCAGACTTGGACAAAAAGAATTTGGAAGTGGCTAAAAATAAAAGGTAAGAAACCTGACAGACTTTCCCACCAACAGAGTAATTAAGAACACGTTGTTGTGTATGTGTGCTTGAGAATGTACTCTGACTAGGTAAAAGATGTTGAGTAATGCAAAAATATTAACTAAATCAGAGTATAAAATTGGGCTTAGGGTCATGATACTTCCTGAAGTACGTGGATAAGCAGGGTTTCTTTGTTACAGTGTTAATGACTGAGAGAGTCCCACGGATTCTAGCCTAAGAGATTTTCCTGAAATTGTGCATTGAGACATATTTTTGGTTTTGAGGTTTTTCTTAAAGGAGAGAGAAGGGGAATTAAAGAAGAATAGGCAGGGCTTTCTCTACCAGCAATGTAGTTGGAGTAGCAATAGTAAGTGCTTGTTTTGTGTCCAGTCATACACCTTGAGTAAGGAAATGGCCCATAGAAAAGGTAAGCAGCCTACAAATTTCCATTAGAAATGGATTTGTAACCTCTTCAGTGTGCGTTTATGAATGATGAATCTTTTAGTTGGAGCATTCAAGAAGAACCAGCCATAACATGGCCAAAATTTGTGAAAAAACTTATTTGAACTGAATAGTTCAACTCAGTGGGTTGTTCAGAAGACTTGAACTATGAAACACCATTCATAAAAAGAATTCATGTTGTGGCACACATGATTGACCAAAGAACTGTTGGGTGTATAGCTGAGAGAAGTAATTTTATCACAAGTCAGTTTTGCAGTTGATTTGTCAGAATTTGGGAGAGAGCAGATTGAAACCTTACCTTTGTGGACACCCTGACTCTGTCAGTAAATTACAGTGTAACCCAGTACCTATCCCCAGAATTACCAGTCCTGATTTCTGTACATCTTACATAATACTAACGTCAGCAGTTTTAAGTTAAAAGCATAAGCACCCCCTAATCTTGCAACACACATTACTTTGAATAGATATGTTGTACAGACATGTTGGCAGAAGTAAACTAAATCTAGATGTGTCTTTGGGACTCCAAAGAAAACCAGTTAAAATAATTGAAGGAATTTTAAAAAGCATACTTTGTGCATTTGTGTGCACATATTATCTTAAATTTTTTGGAGTTTTTTAGCATGTGAAAAATACAGCCCCGAGTGTATACCATGCCTCCCATCTCCTGGGGAAACAGAGTAAGAAGAAATTATATAGTTGACCCATTATTCACGCACTTGGGAATTAAGAGAATGGAAGAGCAGTTTGTTACTCTGAAGTCCTTCCTGATGATATATACATATTTTAAATAAACATGGTATGCTCAAATATTTATATAACAGCAGTGTTCAGTGGTATCACTTAATTGGGCAAAGGAGTAAAATGTAGTGAAGTGCACACAGTTTGTGTCAGTTGCAGTGTTTTGGATGGCTACCTGCTCATTTTTAGGGAGAGGATAGAAATTAAATGATGGAGGCTTTTCACAGGTTAAAACAAGCAGAACTCTTGGGAATACTACTTTAGCCAGACTTTACAATATTGCACATTACTAGTCTTGTCTAAGTGTAAGAAATTACCTATTGAAAATCGTTTGTGTTTAGCCTTTAAAGATTGCTAGAGTATGTTTTAAAACTGAAGTGGTAGCAAACTGGGTTGAAGCTTGCTAACTTCTGACTAGGTGGCAACAAAGGCCTCTAGGATTCACAGTAAAGTTTCCAAGAAAGCAAGCTCCCCTTTCCAATACGTATTTTCATTTGTCCTCTTACTGTGGTAAAGGCATCTGTCTTCTACCAGTGTTTTCTGAGCTATGTACTGAAGTCTTTTGAAGATGATTGAATTTGCTTTTTATTGACTTTTCCTTCCCTTCAAAATTAAAAACTTTATTTTAACATTCAAGCTCCCAAGCACAGCTTCTTTCATACAGAGATTGTTACCTTGGCACTTCAAAAATGACCCTTACTGAATATTGATACTTACAGCACGGGCTGTTTTCCATCCATTCTGCAAGGCCTGATTCTTAATGCAAAGAACAGCATTAAAGTGCCAGTGAGGACCAACCTTTCCTCATTTCTGCCCCTGTGGGGATTTGAGCAGTCTCTGCAGCCTCCTGCATAGACTCCGTATGCAGGGCATGCCACTTCTGGGGCAGAGATAACCTGAGAATAGTTGGAATGGAGTTTTGAGGGAGTTCTCTGAAATTCTTCAGTAGCTGCATTGTCACTGGGTTCCTCCTGTCTTAACCCTTCACATGGGAGTGGGAAGGTGGCTGTTACTGTTGTCTCTTGTCCGTGAAACTTCGGCTGCAGGCGGGAAGCCTATAGTCTAATCTGTAGATCCATTCTGGCTCCTAGAATAAAGCATTTTGAGACAAGAATGATCATAAATAGATGTTAAAAGATGTTTCAGAAAAGACACCTAAAAGCACACTGAAGTCTCCCTGAAAGAATATGGTATCTAGACAATGGGCAATGTAATTTCTAAATACCTCAGCCACAAAATTCCTTGGTAGTCTTAAAAATCCATGTTCCCCAAAACCTTTCCAAGGGAATGAAAAAGAAAGAGGGAGAACAAAATGTAAGTTCTAAGCTTGCCTAACTTGGGATGTCACTTGGGATAATGTCACTTCTGTGTGTCCCTAGTAAACACAATGCCAGATCAGGAGCCAGAGTTTGCTCTAAGTTGTTTTCCTATAATAGCTGCACAGTGTAAAATTGAGAGTGAAGAAAGGCTGTCCCAAGTCTCTCTCTTTGCCTGCTGATACAAGCATGATTTCATTATACAAACATTTGCTCCATTAATTGTCATTATTCCTAATCCTCCATTTTGCTTAATGGCAAAACATTTCACTGCAGGGGAAAAAAAAATTAGATTAAAGTAAAGACTTTCAGACAGTAAAGACTACTAATTGAAACCTGCAAGGGATACCCCCATCATGGAAATTCAAAATTACAAAAGTTATTACTGATGTAACTGGAAAAGTGATGCTTCAAAATCCTCAGGCGTACACTTTGCATTAAGTTTTTGTATGTTTTAAGTCAGAGTTGGATTTTTTCTTCCTCTGCAAATGTAAGAAGGTAGCTTTAGTTAATGGGTGCACGTAGTGTTACATGTGTGTTTGTACAACACACATGTTGTCTTCTGATGAGAAGTAGAGGTTTTGATGGTGCGTGTGTGTCCATGTGGACCTCTAAAAGGAGATACATTGCAGATGGGGGTGCTAGAATGTTTTGGTTCTGTTTCTCTCTGCTCCTTCCATGTGGGTTGGGTTTTTTTAGCACCTGTCTTCCCCTGCAGTAGCATTGCATTGAGATCTTGGAATAAAATACTTTTGCCTGTGCAAAGCTCACATGTGTGTTTCTTTTTTTTCCTTTGCAGTCTGTGGTATACAGCAATGTAGAGGTCTTATTTCTATTCTCTAGAGGTTGCTAATACTTTACCCAAAGGAAGACTAAGGCATAGGAAGGTTTCCCTACTTCTCCTCCCTCCTGCAGCTCCTGCAGGAGGTGGAGAGCAGTGAGCTGCTCCTGGAGCTCCTTTCCCACATGACAAACCTCCAGCTCGCAGGCACACAGATGGGGGTTGTGTTGAATGCATAAAAATACGAATGCTGCTACTTATCTAAGAAACATTGTGTGCCTTCACTGAGCGTATAGTGGTGGGACAGCACTTCATAAATGGATTTTGAGTTTGCACAGCATTTGTTAAGGAAGGGAATAAAAATAATATTTCCTTTTGAGAGGAGGAAAGTAATATTCTAAAAGACATCCCTCAAATATTTCTTAAAATTTTTTGATGTTTTGAAGTTTAAATCTACATAATTCTGTATTTTTGGGTTACTTTTTGGTTTCTTGATTTGGCATATTTTTGGATGCATAGTACAGTATGTTGGTGTTGTGTGTGTCATGAAGGAACCCCCATAAAATGTAAGTTCAAGGTTTTAGAGTTACTTCCCCTGAGGTGATCTGTTCTCTGAGTGTTTTGTGCTCTGCATCTCCCTCCATTCCCCCACCCTCAAGTCCATTAGGTGTAAGTCAGATTAGCTCAGTGACTCTCACCAGGCCTCTTTTTCCTGTTACCCCCAGATAAACTTATGTGACTTAGAGTGAACTCCAGGCACAACCTTATTCCTGCTGGGGACAGGAGCTGCATTTGCTGAAGCTCTGGCTTGGTGAATAGTACCCCACTGTGCTCTATATGGGAAAGTGTGTGGGTGGCAATTTGCATGGTAAACAAAGGCAGGCAGGGAAGGAAGATAGTTATACTTATGTACTTAAAAAGTATCTGTTGAAAATTAGCAGCAACAAATGTGACGAAAAGAAAATTGGTGTCAATTTTTCCATTTTTAAGAATCGGTCTTTAAATAAAAGGATTTTTACATACTTTTGTAGGTAAGTTTATTGATGTGACTTGTACTGACTTTTTGTGGTAAAGGCAAATAAAGACTGTACCTGCAACTATTCCATTTAAGAATAAATGGAAACCTTTTATTTAATCAGCAAAATAAGCTCATACTCATATGAAGGATCACATACATCCCCTTCCTGCCACCCTAAATAGGTTTGCTTGTTTGTCATAAAAGGTGTAGGAAGGCGATGTGAATTAGATGGCAAAGGGCTAGAGAGAGTGTCAGGAAGCATTGACATTCTTATTTGTGGCGTGTATCTACTATCTGACCTTGGACAAGTCTCTTCACCTATGCCATATCCTGTTATTAGATTATAAATCTCTGCTGGGAGGATGCTTGTTGCAGTTTGCTTTTGTACCTGGCAGAGGGTCTTTCAGATATTGTAAAACAAATAATAGAAATAAGGATAAAAGGGTTTTTTCTGGGACACTATCCTTCGATGGAGATAGGGATTTCTTTATAAGCTTGCTCTGATGCCCACTCATCTACAAGAAAATTCATTGTGTCACCTTCCAAGCAGCAAAAACCTTCTAACATGAAATTTGCTATTTATTCAACTGAATAAATGTGAGTGACTGTGCAGTCCATGAAAAGTTTTGCAAATGCTTTTCTAAAATTCATTCTAAAACGCAAAAAAAGCCCCTAACGCATGAATATTTGCAGGATTTTCTTTTTGATTAAAGTAGAGGCTTTCTGTGGCACTGTTGTATAAACGGTGTATTTTAATTGCGGCCGCAGTGTTTCCTTGGGGGAAGGTTTGTCACTCGGGAGCGCCGATCGATGTGATGACTGCTAACCCACGGACGCGCTAACGAGCGCGGCTCACGCTGCTGCGGGAAAGGCGCTGCCTCATTCCGTGTGCTGAGGCTCTCGTTCCAGTTCACCTCCTATCTTGCTCCGATCCCCTTCATGCTCGCCTTGGCGAGGAGGCTCGCAGGGAGGCTCTCCGTTCCGGCTGGCTGGCTCGGTCGCAGACGCTGCGGTGCCGCTGCCCGGCGGGGCAGAGCCGCCCGTGCAACGCTGGGAGTCACCGAGCCCTGCACTGAGCGCTGCGTTCCGCGAGCACCGTGCCGGAGTGTGGGGATTCAGCCCTGTCCTCCGCAGGGTTCAATAGTTGAATTCCATGGATAGCCATGTCGGTGGGAGGAAAACCCTACGTGCTTCCGGTTGCTATGTAGAGGAGCACTTCCCCCCNAGAGGATGTGGTGCAGCAGTTCTTCAACAGAGAGGACTGCTGATGGAGTTGCTGAAGCCTACAAAGCAGAAGGTCCTGTGGTGTCACACTGAGGATGGGTTCTTTGTGCTTAGGGCACAGACAAAATACTTCTTGGATAGGTGTGAGACTTTATGGAAGCCATTTAGTCCCACTGTCTAAAAGACAGAAATAATTTGCTTCTTGTCTTTCTAGAATTTAAGCTTGGGGGGGGTGGGTGGTGGTATATATTTATAAATAAAAGGTTTGTCTTTATCTTACAACATCACTGGAATATTGGCAGGTTTAAAGTGTGCTTGTTATCATGGAACAAAACCATTGTGAGTTTTCTGCATTAGTGTGGATATGCCATATTGCAACTACACTGACTTTCAGCTCTCATCAGCTGTTTGGAAAGGCCCCAAATGTTGCTTAGACAACACACCTTATTCTCCCAAAAGCCGAGGCTTTCGTGGAAGCGGTAAGTGTGATTTTCAAAGCAGTCTGGCACGGGAGCCCTGGGGGATGGGAAAGACAAAAGGAAGGGGGGCTGTAATGAGCACCTTTGTAGCGGTTAGCGCGCAGCTGTCCCGGCACGGCGCTGCTGTGCGCTGCCGTGTTTGTGCTGTGCCAGCGTGACTAATGGCTGTGATTCATGAGCAGCGGGCCTGCTCTGGGACACCCGGGCTGCTTTCACCCCGAGCTGCCTGCTCCCTTTCTCGGAAGCTCGCTCTGCTCCGGTGGGGTTGGCAGAGCTGCTCACCAAGCAGCTGCTGACCGGCTGTGAGTGATGGCTTGACACATGAAGGTAAACCAAAAGCAGGGCTGCTGGCAGCGTGGACTTTGTGGTAGCGGTCTGGCTGTGATACTTCTTATGTTAAGCCTCGGATGATGATGCAGTGATGGTTTTCAGTGGGAGCGTATTTCAACAAAGGCTGAAACAGTTACAGTCTGACATGAAGTTTTGGTGGGCAGTTAAGGAAAAAAAATAACATTGTGAGTCACTGGCAGCAAAAGCCTCTCTGTTGTTTTTTGGTTGGTTGGGGGTTTCTTTTGTTTTTCTTTTTTAAGGTAGTTTATTTTTGTTGAAATTTCATCTCTGTAAAATAGAGTTCTTGCATTATTGCTGTTTTTTTAGGATGTCAGCAAAAGTTTAGGTTGTCCCGTAATTTCTCAAATACGAAGGGTCTGTAGTTGAGGCCAAGCATGGGAACATGCGTCCACTGAAGTTAGTGATGATACAGTGGTATTTGTTGGCCTTGGTAGGTATTGTATCAAACATGATTCTAAACCTATTTGTTGCCTCCCTTAGACCTTTGAGTTTATCCTGTAACTGCTCTAAAGAGCTGATTTTTATCGAAGTTTCATTGTATAAATCTTCTTCAGTCTTGGGAAGATAATGCATCCTTGTGTAAAACCTGCTTCTTGCTGGAATCGATGAAGACCAAGGCTCAGTTCCTTGCAGGGCAGTGTCGTAGTTGTGAGGTTATCAGAAGGTTAAAGGTACAAATCAGCTGTTGGCTCCAGTAACTTACATGAGGGAAATATGGAAAAAGATGCATCTTTTTTGTAAATGAGATAGCACAGTGTGTGATTCTGACCTTTGCTGTAAGAGGTGCAAGCGCAACAAGATTTTGTGACTCCAGGAAGGCAAGATTTAGCTGTTCCCATTTGGGCTGTAAAAGGAGGTGAACTTTTGCAGAGAGCATTCATAATGCTTATCATGGGTTCCTGTTGTGTATCTTGCTTCAAAAAGCGAACATTTATCCAAAACTTTGATCCTTTTTAGGTGGTTAAGGAAAGCTTTTTACAGCATTGTCACATGCCTCTGAACTGATGTTTGGGTTTTTTTGGGAGAGGAAAGAGAAATACCACAGCAAAGGCTATTCTTGAAATGTTTGTGACCATTTTGAAACTGGGACAAATTGAAAATTTTCCAGGATGTCTGGACCAAAAGAGGTGCTGGTACGTGTGTCAACTTCTTGAAGCTGATCCAAAACTTCTGGAAGTTTGGAGGTTTGCACTGTGCTAGTGGCAATTAGCGATGCCTGAAAAAAGATGCACGATTCAGGTTTTGAAAAAGGAGAACTTGCTGTGCTAGATAAAGCATAATATATTTTAAATCATTTTAAGAGTTGAGGAATTATTTTGGTTTCTTCTACCCTGACTTCCTCCCCCTCCCCATTTATACTTTTCAATAAATCTACAGCACTGGAGTTACGAAAGTGATGTAGGAAGCGAAGACTGGGTGACAAGCTACCTAGGCAGTGGCAGACATTAAGCATTCTGAACAGTATTCTACTCTCTTATTTGAAGAAGCATTTCTTTTAACATTTAACCTCGTTAGAACTTCAACATTGTAAATGATGATAACATGTTTAAAATACGTTTTGGTTTTTCTCATATATGTTGTCATCCTGCGTTTACAATGGAACGCACTGTGAGTTTAAGACTTTGGAAATTCTTCATTTTGGAATTGAGAAGTGTACGAGAAACAGGATTTTTCAGGCAGTCTGAATTTCCATCTCAAATTAACTGGAAATTCCAAGTCTTTCAAATTTTCTATTTAAAAAAAAAAAAAAAAAAAGCTTTACAAAAAATGGCTTTGCTTTGAAATTGCCATCTCTTAAATGATGCAAAATGCTGTCATCTTCCAGTTCCTTTCATTAGCTTTGTGTACATCACCATTCTCATTCTGTAAACAAAAATATTGATGTATCTGCATTGTAGTTTGAACTACGAGGTGGGGCAGTGGTGGGGCAGTCCTGACCAAAACCCTGGCTGATCTTAATCACTGAACTCAAGAGCAAGTCCCAATGTTCTTAATTATTGGACCTGTGATATTTTCAGTGTCTAAGGCAAGGAGCCATAGTATTTAGAAACATTTCATGTTTAACTAGCATTTTGTAAAGAAATTTTTATTTCATCATGAAAGCCAATGCAACTCATTAATCCTGGGTCTGGATCCAACACGGAGCTGCATGCAAGCAGGAGCCTCTCTTTGTGGAAGGCTTGGTGCCTCTGATGTTTCTCAAAAGTATCTTAGCAAGGTTAGAGCTAAAGCCATTCAGTTTAGGGTCCCATATGGCTTTTTAAACTATTCTGGAAACATCAGCATTGTTTGACAGGACCTTGCTGTGAAAGGGTTATCCATACAGGGGTGCTGCAGATTCCAGCAGGCAGGGGGAAAACAGAAACTCCCAAGAATGTCACCCCCTAGTGCACTTTTCCTCTGAGGGGTTTCAAAGACTGGCAAGCTTGTTTGCTTTGGCAAAACTTGTAATTGATGAGCAATTTTTATTAAAAGTTTTTCTAGTAACTTACCAAATGTCCTCATTGTTATGTCAGGTTGTACAGTCACTTTTTGTTTGTTTATATTTAAACCCAAACCATTGAGAAGTTGTATGTTTCTGCAAATTAGGTTGTTCTTCTGTGCAGTTTGAAAACAGGCAATCCCCCACAACATTACAACACAGGGAGAACAGGTGTATCTTCGCTTTTGTTCTGTCAGCATTTGTTCCAGTTTTAAGGGAGAGAATAAACGACAATTTTGGAAAATGCTGTTGTATCATACTCTGTGGTAAAACGTGTGCAAGTTCTGGTCCCTTGTGCGTGGCCTACAGTTACGAAAATGGAAACATGCTCATTTTTATAATAACAATGAAATTAGTATGCTCTGTTTTTATAAAAAATAAATAAATTTTATGCATTTAAATAATAGTGCCTAAAGCAGTAGGGATTAAAAGAGCTGGTAAAGGTTTTGAGATTTTTGAGCTATAAAAATATTTACTTTTATGTCATTGTTAAGACCATAGCTTAGCAAAGAACATGAACATGTGTGTTTAACTTAAGTGTGATATTATTTTGTGGAGTACTTAGTGTGAATCTAATTATATATGGTAGTGCAGTCCTGACTCGGAGCTGTAATGTTGGTCATGTAACCAAAAAGAACTAGTCATGACATGGAGATTAATCTGTTTTCAGAACTCCAGGTTTTAGAGACTTGTAAGTCAAAGAATCTTGGCAAAATTCTCTTTTATGACAACAGTTAGAAGTAGGTATTTTTGTGATTGATTGGCCTGGTCTGACCAGGATATGTTATGTTCAGTTGTGGCTCAGTCAGACTCTCCTGTGTGATTTTGGGGGAGTAAGTGGAACTTTCTGTGACTTATTGTTTGGCCTGCCAGCAAGAGGTAAAACTGTTGTTCTTTTGCCAGCTGACAATCTTGAAAATAAAGCTGAGGCTTGTAAAGACTTCAGCAGCAGATGGACTTGGATCTTTTACATATAAATTGGAACATTACTCATGTGTGGTCTTCCAGCATTGTGTAATATAAGGAAGACTGTGTTACCCTTTTTTGTATTTCAAAAAAATGTTAGTTGCACTTGAAATATTCAGAAACAGAACTGGTTCCCCTGATTCCACCTATCGGGTTGTTGGTTCTGATGCTGTTTTGTCACAGCAGAAGAGCTGCTTCTGTTAGTGCCAATCCCACAGGTTAGTGCTGCACACCTTTTCTCTTCTAGCAGAAGATATTTCCTAACCGTTGGTGTATTTTTAATCAAAAGGTTTCCTGATGTTTCCTTAAAAACGAAAACAAAACCACTGGGATATCCGAGTTGGAAAAGTTACAATTTGCAGCACTGTTCTCTGTGCTTCTTAATCACGTTGGGCAACATCCCAGGGGTGCCACTTTACTATTGCTACCAGCCGCTGACTTAATCTTAAGTAGGATTTTAATGAAGATCCTGGTGAGGGTGTAGTAAAACATCCAATAAGGCTACTAAGTTTTACATCACCTTCAGTTCTTTTAAGGTAGGCAGTCCTTTTTCCAAATGGCAGTTTGGACAGCTAAGAATCAAAACTCCTGAAGTTTTTTCTTTCACTTTGTCCCTAGCATTTTTTCTTAGGCTTAAGCTGAGACTTGTTTTTGTTCCTCTGCTAGTCTAAACCTCCTTCTCACTCTGAGAACCGTTGCAGATGCTATCCATTAAGGTCAACTTTATTCATTTAGCCTTGGAAATGAAAAACTCCTACCCTTCCTCCCTCCAGCAGTGATTGCCTTCTGTAAATGTGCTTCAAAACTTCCTTGTAGTGAAGAACGTTGTGTGGGATGGAGGAGGGATGGGAGAAAATGCACTGGGGAGTGTAGCAGGGGAGATGACTCTGATTTCAGTGTCTGGTTATAGATACATTTCTCTAGATACTCTGCAAAGCTTTAGGTCTTTACAAGATCCCTCCCAACTGTCTTTGTTCTTTGTATAGCTCACTTGCAAACCTGGCATGTGGAATTGTTTTATTCAAACTTTACTGAATGACAGGGTGTACCTTAGAATTAGAAATATGATGGGCTGCCAGCCGCTTGCCCAAATTCCATCAGATCTCTATAGTTCTTAATAAATGAGCTGACAGCTTATTAACCAGGCAGTACAACAGGAGCTTCATTCTGTTGTAAAATTTTAAATCATGTTGTTCTAACAGGCATGCAGTTTATCACCACCCCTTTTTCTTTGAGAATGAGAAATAAATAAGAAGTCAATCTCCCCCTACCATCCTGGTTTCTAGCAATATTAATAAAGATTTTGAGGTAACTGTGAAGTTAAGAGTGGATATCCTGCAGAAATACTATCAGACACTTAGAAATTAAGTTAATTTGGTGCCCCAGTGTTTAAGTGAAAACTTGGAGCACTATAGAAGTTTAATGTTTTTTTGTTTAGTTTTGTGGTTTCTGGTAAACAAACATTTTATCTAGCAGCAAAAAAAAATCTTAGACTTTAGTTAGGTAAGCTACTGAATCTTAGTTTAAGTCTTAGCCAAATAGAGGTCTTGGACTTCTTCATTGTTACATGATTCACTTGGCAAAATCAGACTGAGGATAAGTCAGTAATGAGTGAATGCTGTTGCTGACTGCATGTTGTTGCTTAGTTATGCAAGATCGTGGCTTTCTACCCCAAGTTGTGCAATACTGTTAACGTTGTGGAAATACCACCGAGAATGATTCCTTTATTTAGCTGTTCACTTGGAAGGCCAGATACAAGTCAAGAGAATTAGGGACTGCAGTGCTTTATCAGGTCTGTAACCAGCTCCTGTACAGTAATTAAATAACACAGTGCAAGAAATGGTGCTTACAGCTGAAAACTCCCCACGTGATTTTCCAAGAATCAGATTGGAACAAACTGAGCTGGACTGAAAAGTGTATTAACTGCAGCATTTCACTGAAGGTACTAATCTGTGTGACAGTCTGGGCACATCAAGGGGGAAATGAATCTCCTAAGTACTGTTATTATTCTCTGTGAGAAGCCGTGGAATTTGAGCTTTGAGCTCTGTTATGCCTGGTGGCCCCCACACAAGGTTTCTGTCAGCAGGAGATAAGGATGTGCAGGGCTGGGCTTCGGTGCCCAGGCTGCTCTGGGCAGTGCTGAGGGTGTCCTGGACGCGGGGCCAGGGTTGGGTTCCCTCCCCTTGGGCACAGCCGGGCTGGGGAGCTTCCCCGGCTCGCTGGCAGCCTTGCTGTGCCCTGTGCTCCGTGCCCTGTGCTCCCTGTCCTGGCCCTCCGCAGGGCCCTGCTGAGCTTTAGCACTCGTGTTCATCCACTGCAGTCTGTCTGTCATCTCAAACTCCGCTGAATCTTACCTAAACTGTTCTTCGGGTGTTGCTAATGTGTATTCCAAAATCTTCCCTGCCTGCTATACATGTGGCACATTTTCTACCTTGCTGCTTTTTAAATAAGAACTTCCTTTTCCTCGGTACTGCCTTTATCACAGGCTGGCTACTACTGCGAGCTCAGGTAACTTGCTTTGCTCTTTGATGCATGAGAAGCTGTCAGCTCCCTTCCAGCAATAGCTGGCTCTAGCTGGGAAAGAAGCCATGCAAGAGCTGAAGTGCTGTAAGAGTATGTGTGAGAGTGACAAAACACAAAGGTTTTAGTCTGGCTTTGTTCTCTGGAGGTGTGTGCTGTTGCTGTTTATTCCAAAAAGCAAGAGATGGAAAATGCTGTGTGTACTTCCATCCAGTAATTTTACAAATCAGGGTTAGTTTTTCTTACCTTGGTGTTTTAGCCTCGCAATTAGATTTATATCAGAATGAAGATGTTTTCAGGCACTTGCAATTTTTAAATGCCAAAACCTCATGCACACACTTAGGTGGTGTGTCCACGAGTTTCCCCTTAGGTGAGTGAGATGACTGTACAGGCATTTATCATTCTACCTCCCTGCCCTGGGGAAGCCTGCTGAGCCCCTGGTTGTCCATAGTGGCCACACTGCCAACCAAGTACCAAATGCACTTTGATGTATGGAGTTTGAGTTGGTTCAGAGAGAACCAGAAAGCTGCAAAATTGGATGTGATGCCTTCCTTGAAATTTGCTCCTGATTTTCCTTTGTAGAGGACTGTTCAGTATGTGTCAGTTTCCTTGTAGATGCCATGCTGGAAAAGAATTAGAACTGACCTTGAGCAAATAATAGTGAACTAGGTTAGGGATTTTTAAAATTTAGCTTTATTTTTTTTAGTTCCTTATTTAGAGAAGCTGTCTCCTTGTACAGTTGTTGGTAAAGCTGAGTGTTAAGCAGATTACTTCTGGGTTGGGAGTCACAACTGGTGGGAATCTCTGGATGCTGAGATGGAGGGGATTTTGATTAAGAATTTGAGACTGAGGAAGAACAAGACTGGTTTACCAGAATCAACTGATCCAGAGTATTTTAGATTTCCTCTGCACAAAAATGTTATTTTCAAGAGAAATGTTGAGACTGTTTTGTCTTTAGAAAGTAAGTGGGGTTTTTAGCCTAAGCAAAGCTCTCTCCCCTTATTCCCTTTAGAAGTTTATCATCAAGATACGAATTATTTCAGCATGTGGAATAATAAATAGTTTTTGAGCCTGAGTTTGTGCTAACTCTGTGTCTCACTAAAAGTGGTAGTATGCTTTGCTCTTTCATCCTTAGGAAGTTTCCTGCTTAAGTGCTGGTCACTTCAAGTAATGAATACAGTGCATATGAATTTCTTAAGAATCTTTGTAATGTTCTAATGAACTGCAAAATCCTTATTAAACAAGCTCTCTTTTTAAAATTGCAATGTTACGTTTTTAATATAACAGTAGAAATAGTATTTTTAAAAGCAATTTCTCCAATCAGATCTTCGGACTGCGTCCAACACCCTGGTCCTTTCATATAGTTCATGCATTTCTCAGAAAAAAGCAGAGAAATTCAATATTTTGGGGTTTTTTTCCCCTCTGTGTTAAGTTAGTGGTTCCATTTATTATATATGGATACTCACAGATACCGAAATTTATATTTATGATGTAGATTCAGGGCAGAGAGTGGTTGGAATAGGCAAATGGGGAGCACAAGAGAGAACACACAGTAGTCATTGTGTGTGGTGGGAAAAATGATTACAAATTTAAGTGTTTCATAAGCCTACCTTTGAAAATGGAAATTAAAAGCTAATATAACTTTACCATTTTAACCAGAGGGCAGTTGTTTTCTGTGTGTAATAAAAATGTCTTAATTGCATGTAATAAGAATTTGCTGCCCTGGAAATTTTTTAGAAATTCTTCCTACAATAAAAATTATTTTGTCCCTCTCCCCCCCCATTATCATGTTGAGAGAGATATATCCTGCGCGTGAAGTGTAACTGTAGGCTGGTGGTTTTAATCAACACATACTTTCCTGATGGATTCTGCCAACGGTGCAACAGTTAGAGAAACATCCAGCCTTCCTTTGAATTAGTCTTTTGTAACATAAGTAAATTATCTGGAAGGTACTCAACCACAGCACTTTGATAATACAGGTGTTTAAATGGTAATAGCGATTGGAATTGGAATGGGAGTGAAACAATAAAGTCGTTAGGGTGTTACAACATGAAATTAAGCTATCACTATTACTGAGCAATATTATTATCCTGAAGTCTGCAACTCACAGAGGAAATGAAAACAATGTAATACCCCTCTAAAAGTAGTTTACATTAGGATTTAGTTTAGCCATGATGTTTGCTCATGTTAAAATATCTTTATTAGACAGAAGTCATGAGCGGGTGCACTGTCTCGTAAGCCAAAAGAAATAACATAGAGCTGCTGGCTATCTACCCAGGTAAATCCTGTTCGCTATGAAAAAATGATCTTTTGCTCAAAATTCTCATAGTGGTGACTCACATGTTATTCTAGAAGAACGTAGAATGTTAATAACGTTATGTTTAATATTTAAATTCCTTAATTACCTAATGAAGACTTAGATCCTGTTGACTTCTGTATATATCTGTATAATATTAATGACAATTTTTGTTTGGTTGAAAATCTCAGCCTTCAGTTTGGTCAGTAATTGTTCCTGAGATGAGGAAGAATTTGTGAGTGAAAATGACGTCTGTGTTTATGCACATGATGGGGAAAAAAAGTACTTCTAATTAATTTTACTGGAACATGTTCCATTCTGAGTGGACATTCAGCAGGGCAGTGTTCTGTGTTCAGCAGTTCTTTGTAATAAAACCAGTGTTGGGTGAGCCCAGTGAGGGGCTGAGCAGCTTGCCTACAGACAATTGAAACTTTTTAAATTAAAACATTTTTCTTTGTCTGAATTTAGAAGTTTCCTGGAAATTTTTACAAATGGCATAGTTCTGTAAACACTGAATAATGAAATTGCTGCTGCTGCTTCTGTTCTTATTGCAGTTGCTATTTATTAGCACATTAGTGAAAAGAACAAATTTATTTCCACTGTTCAAACTGATTTTGCTGAAACAATTCTTTCAGTTGTTTATAACATTACTAGGAGGCACCTCCCCTATGACCTGACTGCAGTTTTCTAGGTAGTATGCATACCTAGATGATAAAAAGAAGAAAAATTTTTAAAGTATAAAGGAAATGTTTTCTTTTTCAAGAACCGGCAGTGTTTCAGTGCAGATTAAAAACCTACTACTACTACCTTTGGAAAGATCCTAAACTCATATACATGAACCATGTCACAGATAATATGAGGGCAATAAACATTAGCTAATATACTAATTCATTTTGTCTGAATAAATAAGATTTTTCTCAGTTTTACTATCTTGTACACCAGGAATTCCCAGTGTATCTTTGAGGTGATTCCTGCCACTTTTCCTTCTAAGCAGCCTCCCATCTTCCCATGTTTTGCTCTGTGCTGACCTCTGCTGTAAGGACCTTGGCCTTGTGCTAATTCAGGTTATGTTTCTATCTCTTGGTGTCCCACAGCCGGCCTGGGGACTGGAGCTTCCCCTCCCTGCTCCTCAGTACGTGCACCCATGCTGGGCCTTTTACAGAAGCAGGTTCACTGCAGAGAAAGGCACAAGCTTATGAGTTAGAAGGGGTGAAAAGAGTAAGGAATTTGAAATATCTCATAGAGCAGCTACCCTACTGTGCCCCATCTTCCAGTGATTCCCCTTCCTGTGCAGGTCATAAGCTAATGAGCCCAGAAGATGTTCCCGGCATTTGTTTCTCCTTCCCTCATCTGCTGACAGCGCGGCGCGGGGAGCTCTGGCTGCCGCAGAAGCCTGACCTGCTAACTTCGGCTCAGCAGCCGTGCTGCACACCACGGGGTCCTCGACTGCCAGAGGGAGGGGTGCTCTGCACACAAGGATGTGTGCATTCATTCAGGCAGCCAGCACCTAAACCAAGCCCATTAGGGAATAGGGTCCTAGCTGGGGGCTGGTGTCATCCCTGTGTTGTGAGGCTGGATGTGTGCACGTTGCACTACAGGCTGCAGAGCCACCCTCTCCTCTCCCCCACCTTGCGTGCAAAGCCTGAGATGGCTGAACCGTGGAGAATAATCCCTTGATGCTTGTGGGATTATTCACATTTACAGTCAGGCCCCTGCAGCACCTCCTGTGCTGGTGTGCTGGTCTGTGCCAAGAGCTTTGAGATGCCGCGTGGTACAAACACTGACAAGTGGTACTGAAGTACAGGGTGGATTCATTGCTGAATCTTGTTGAAATTGCCTTTGTTTTTGAGGGAGTAGTGCTTACTGCTGCTGTCTTGTCTCTTTGGGTTAGCCAGGACATTCGGATCTAGGAAAACCAGCAAAATTTTCCCTTCTGAACCCTCTGCTGTTGCACACTCTGCTCTTTTGGTTCGTGTTGTGCATTTCTACAGCTCTGCCCTACTCACCACTGTTTCTGCAGTTCTTTTGTCTACAGAAGAGAGATGAAGAAAGGAAACAAATTTATCTTTTAGTGAAAAGTTTGATCTGTATGTTCTTGTGGTGCTTAATGCTTTAAAAGCTTCAACGTAACTTCATTTGTCAGTACAGGTACTCTGCAAACTCTGCAATGCAATTCTTCATGCAGACTTTGTGCCTGTTAAAAAGCCGATTTTGGTTTCGTATCTTGTAGGTAATACAGAGATTTCTGTAAGAACTGATGTTATTTCTTAGAATATTGTTAGGAAACTTGCTGTTACTGGATTTAAACAAAACTACCCTTTGGTTGGTCTGACACCACAAAATGGGTTTGTCTGTTTCATCTGGGGAATCATAACCTTGAATCTTGACTCAGCTGACAGGAGCCAAAGAGCTATGTCTCAAGGTCTGAAGTGACAATGAATCTACATTCAAGTACCCTGGACTTGTCATGATTTATATTGCTGTCTGCCTTGCATAAGTGATGGCTGTTTTTTGGTATGCTGGCAGTAAGTGAGATCAGTGCAATAGCTGGTCTTCAGAATTTGGGGTTGGTTGTTTGAAATCAAGAGGAAAATATGAGTGCATATACAACATGTTTGTAGTTGTGCCTTAAAATCTGGTCTCTCCGTGGAGCCTGGTCAGGTTTGGTGACTATGTGCTTTTGATCAAAAAGACAAAAAAAGTTAGAAATAACGATGGGAGTGTGAAAGGGGGGAGATAAAGGGTGGAGGGGAGGAATGAGAAAGGGCATGCCAACTAGTGCAGCTGCAGGTTTTGAGCTTTGTAGGAACTGAAGCAAGGCTGTAAGCTGTCAGCACAAGTGAAGAGCCAGAAAAGAACTGACAGACATAAACATGACTGCTTTCTTCAGCTGTAGAAGTGCAAAGGAACAAACACAGATCTTGACATACATCATCCTCCTCCTTAGATAGTGTTACAAAATGTATGAGTAGTCACCAAGTTTTATAACCCATCAAAGCCCAAGCAGTCTTGGATAACAGAAATATTCGCTGGCTACACCTTATATAAGGGTCATATTAGGGGAAATCTTATATTTGAGAGAAAATTAGAAGTCTCAGAAATCTTACTGGGGGTATCTATGTGGAGAATATTGTTTTGTTTTCAGAAATTTCAAGCAATCTGGTGGCATAGATATTTGAAATTCTGGGGTGCTTTGTGTGTTGCAGTGAGTGTGTGTGATTTCACAGACTGCTGCTATGCAAAGGCTGAAATCACCAAGAACACCCAGGATTTCTTGACTTTGATTCCACAACCCTTCCATGTGTGAAGAGCATTTCCTGTGTACTAAAATGGGCCATTTCCTTACTCCTGAAAATCTTAATTTCAGCAATGAGAAAAAAACCCCCCAAAGCTACTACCTTAAAGGTAAAGAAATGTAGGTCCTGTATCTTTACTCCAGCTTGACACTAGGTTTTTTTCACTTTGCCATTTAAAAAAATAATGACATAACTGTGATTCCTAAAAGAAAAGAACTAAGTTCCAAGCTCACTCACCTCCTTAGAGTAAAATAAAGAGGAGATAACCTGATTAGATGAATGACATGTCAGTTGAAAACATAATGTTTCCTGTTTGAAGAATTTTAAAACATTGGACTCCATTTGAGTATGGAAAACTGGCTTTCCCTTCAGGAAGTGTTAGCTCCCTGCTGCTCTGCAAAAACAGTGGAAAAGAGAAATCTTTTCAAGTCAATGTTTCCACTGTAAATAGAAAAAGAACTAGTTTCCATTTTCTTCTTTGTTGTTGTTGCTGGAGATGTTAAGAATCCCTATTTTCTTTTCCTGAGTGCAGCCCACAAGGTAACCAGATTAAAAGTTAGAAAAGGTTTGTGGGGAGACCAAGAGAAATGGAAGGAGAAGGGGAGAGAGAGAAAATGTCCGGACTTCATTAATCAAAAGAGTAAATAAGTTTCTGTGGTATGTTTTTTGGAAATGTTTGTATTTTTAAGAATCTTTAAAATACTTTCTTCAGTAATGATACATGGGACACAACGAGCCCGAGAGGGCGAGAGGAGCAGCCCTTCCCTGTGATCAGGAGCCCTTTCTGCTTCCTCTCTCCTAACATACACTTAATTACACCTGTTTTTAACCGAGGTAGGTAGAAAAATGTGGGGCGTAGATGTGAAAAGTGAACGGTATCTGTATTTAAAGAGCCATTTCTTTGCTAACTGTGTTCCTCGTTTCGGTTTCACTGTAGCGTGCAGGACCTGGCAGATGAGAGGAGGCAGAGAAAGTTGTTGCATTAGTAATTCTGCCTGTCAGTGTTCATGAAAACTTGTTCTGAAAACAAGCACATACCCACACATCTTGTGCTTTCAAAGTGCCCTTTTGGTTAAGGAAGCAAGGGGGGAGAGAGAAGGTTTTCAGTGTCTTATTAGCAGGGCAGTAGTGTCCAAATTGCCACTCTGCTAGGAAAAATGTGTGAGCAAAACATCTATTTCTGAATTATTCTCGGTGGAGAAGGTCTTAAAGAGTAAAGAAGTGCAGTCACACTGTTGATTAATTTGCCCAGCCCTGTAATTATTGTGAAATAGCAACGTAACTTTCTGTCTTTCTTTCTTTCTTTCCTTCACTCTCTTAGTTGCACATGATGGTTTTACTGGTACTACAGAAACCCTGATTATATTACCCTGGCATTCTCGGGGACTGTTAAGCAGGAGTCTTCTCTCTTTTGCTCTAAAACTCATCTAAATGGAAAACACATTGTCTTCATTATATGCCAGTGTTGAATGAACAGAGTTGCCATAGCAACAGCCATCTGAGGCCTTGCTGATTTCAGGCCAGTGAATGGGGTAGACAAACAAAGTACCTTCAAAACCAGAAGGGAACAATTGCTATTCATTCAAGCCAGATTTAAGATCAGCAAATGTCTTTAGCAAAAGAAATGCAGATAAGAAAGTATCAGACATGGCCAAAGAAGAATAACAGAAAATTATCATAATCCTAAACTTTCCTGCCTGGTGGTGTAGCATGAAAGATGCTTCTTCAGGAAAAAAAAATAATTAGAGCTGAAGAGCCAAAGCACAGTCTGTCCTCAACCTGGGGTAGCAGTGTCAGTCCTAGGAGCTGATGTGTGCTGTGTTTGCAGCAGCAGCAGTCGTGGGGTGCCTGAAGGATGGGGCAGCTGGGGCAGGGCAGGGATGGCCAGGGTGCCAATGGGTCCAGGGGGCCGTGCTCCCGCTCAGGGGGCAGCTCACTCCAAGGGGGACATGGAGACATGGAGTCCTGTGTGTCCAGGGGGCCGTGCTCCCGCTCAGGGGGCAGCTCACTCCAAGGGGGACATGGAGACATGGAGTCCTGTGTGTCCAGGGAGCCGTGCTCCCGCTCAGGGGGCAGCTCACTCCAAGGGGACACGGAGTCCTGCGTGTCTGAGGTCGATATGAGGGAGCTGAATGACTTTGGTCACGAGCCTCCACGGAGCACTCAGCAGCGCCTGAAGGTAGTCAGGAGCCCCAATGTGTTTGTTTCACCATTTTGTTGCTCCTGAAAGACTGTGAGAGACAGCTTTATGTATGACATGGTTGACATATTCAACATAAAGCCTGGTTAGACTTAATATATATTCACATAAAATGCCAAGAAACTGACTGTGAAGTGTTTGCCTTGAATTAGAGATGAGGCGTGTGTATGTGTGTGTCTGGTGTGTAATTGTAGTTTCCTTCTCCTCAGTCCTACACAAAAATTCAAGTAATAATTTTCTGACTAAGGTGCCATTTCTGATCTCAGTGTCTTCTAACATGTAGAGACATAAAGAGGCAGAGGCAAGACAAGGAGCACATACAGGTTGTGTGTTGTGTTGGCAGTGGGCTTAGAAGGTGTCTTTTGAGAGCGGTGGTGTGACAGAAAGCTCTCTCCTGGCCCCCACACTGGATTTGACAATAGCCATCACAAGCAGAGGCCGTGTGGCAAACAGCCCACGAAGCAACAGGAGGAAAAGGGCAGCAGCAGGTTCAGGACTGGGATGGCTTGTGGGAGGCTGTGTTGTCCTTTACTTCAGTGAGCACTCTGGGTTGGAGGCTCAAGTCATCAGCTGGATTGCTGAATCTCTCTCTGGAAAGTCCTGAAGACTGGAGAAATTACGTGTGTTTGGTTTTGTGTGCTAGGTAGCTTAAAAAAAAAATATATAGTTACAACATAAGACCCAAAACATGCTACTGTCTCGGCACATTAGTGGTGTGATAATGTAAACTGTGTGCTGTACCAGCTGGGGAGTTGGAGCCACGGTGCCCTTGTGAGAAAGAAAGCAAACCCCTCTCTAATAATAGGAAAATTGTTGTTGTGGGAAGCTGGTCATGAAGATGGAGTCTGTCAAACTTCACCTGTTTTCACTACTATGTTTTATATACCCTGTGTATGTGAAGGAAAGGTTATAATAATTAGTGATCAGTTACAAATGTCAAGGAAACTCTTTACCAGTGGTATAATACTGGCAATATATACCACTGATAATACAGTGTATTTTCAGGCCGTTTACACAGGCATATTCCTATGTTAATCATCCTTACAAAACTAGAATGGTGTGACAAGGTGAATTTCTCACCAATAAAGTTCTGCGAGTACAATGAATTTAGGGGTTATTTTTTATTTTCAAAATGGGGAGAAGTACAAGGCTGTTTCGTGTAGAACGTAAATTAATTTGGACTGAGGAAATATTTGAAGGATAGTGCTGAAATACCCAAAGATGAAACACAGGTCACCTCACCTTGAATAAAAACTTATTTTCTGTCTGGTTATGAAGAGACAGGATAGACAAGATTTAAATCCTGGCAACAAAAATATTACTTAGGAGGAGGAAGAAAATTAAAGACTGACATACTGAGTTTAGAAGGCAACTAAATGGGGGGAGGGGAGGGATAGGGGGAATATGAAGTAGAGAATAATATGGAGGACAATCGTACATCTTTTATTCCCTTTTCGTAGGATAAGAACAAAGATGGATTTGTTGAAACTGAAAGGCAAAAGGCGAACACATCTAACACAAATGATGAACATAAAGAATGCTGTCTTTGCAAGGCCAAGGTGATAGGCAGACTCAGAAAATAGCAATTAATTTTATTTGTGTGTATATATGTATGCCTCTGTATTTTATATATACTTAGCAACTTAAGCTTTCATGTTAGTTCTATTAGATTTGTCTCCTTTTTAGTAAAATATGTGACATAATGAAGTTGTGTCTAAAGTAGATAGGAAAAACTTTTGTAGATAGCAAAAAATCACTTCTATACTGGAGGCTATTGCCAGATTGTCAGCTGTAGCCTTTGATAGATGTGGCTCTGATTGCTCTGAAGATAGAATGCTGTAAGACCTTCCTTTCAAATTTGTTTATGAAAGTTTCCAAGAGACACACATAAATGAAGGGGTTTGTTTTCTTGTTGGTGGTGTTATTATTCTGTGAATGCACAATGTGTTCTAAGGCTTTGGATCCCCTTTCATGTAATGAGAGCAATCCGCAGCTATCTGTGCAGCTTTACAAACAGACCAGGGTTTGCCCTCTGTTTACAATGTTATCACTTAGCAGTCTGCAGAGCATTGGGCCTTGGGAGACTTCTGGAGGACTTTTCAGTGGGTTATTCAGACATGTGCTTCCACTTACATTTTCTGAGAAGTTTAAATGGATTCGATGTGTTTATCAAAAACCATAGCTGTGAAAATGACACTTGTACATTTATCTTAGACTGTGATTAATAACATGTTTCTCTTCTATTTTTGTGGAATTAAAAATGATTCTAAAAGAGCTGGTTTTATGTATTACTAGCAGATTCTAGAGGCAAGGTATGTAATACAAATTGGTGCGTACGGGATTGTCGTTCACTCTGTTTTGATTACTGGATTGGGGTTGTAGCTTTCACATAACTGCGGGGTTTGTCCTGGGCATCTCACCACACCCTTTATACAACATGTTACTCTTAGCACAAAGCCGTACTGAGATCCAGCACACCTAATCCCTTTCACCATCATTTGCACATCCTGGAAGTAGTTACACATTTAGTCATGGAAGATAGCTGAGACCCATGGATGGCTGTCCTGTGTTCTAGACCACACCACTGCTTGTGATGAGAACCTGCAAACTGGAAACATTTCAGGTACCTCAGCAGTGGTGCTTACACAGTGCAGTTAGAATCTGCCTTTTCCAAAGTTTCTCTCTCTCTTCTGTACAACTGGTTAACAGGGTTGAGGATGTGGTTCCTGTGTCTTCAGCAGTTCATGCTCCCTACTTGTGTTTCCTGGTGTTAGTACATCAGTGAGATTAAGCATCATCTAATATAAAGGCAGAGTGCAAAGAAATAGTGTTGTAGGTTGAGCAGCTGGATAAGATGATGGATGTATGCCTTGGAAGCAGTCATTAGACAGATATTTCATTTTTCTGTAAGGCATCTTAGATGTGGAGCTCGTAATTCAGTAGCTTCACTGAAAAAATCCTTCACTAGATGTATTAGTTACGGGCAGCTTTTAAGTACTCTGCTTTTTTTCAGTTTTTAACAGGGATTAGTTACCAGGTTTTAGATTGTTAGAATATTTTAATGCTGTAGGTAATGAACAGCAATAGCAAAAAGAATAGTTAACTTGGAGTTATAAATTGTAGAAGTTTCTCCTTTTGTTAAATATGATCTGGAGAATGAATTCAATGATTCTTTTTAGCAAAGCATGCAGGGTATATTTCAAGAGGCACAGGAGGGGAAACAATCCAAACTATGGCAGTAAGATCATTTCTATTTCCTTACTGCAGTGGCATCATTTCATTCAGTTGCTTTACTGCCTCAGTAGGTTCCAGTAGTTTCCACGTGCATTCCAGTGCACTCAGCCCTGCTGGCACTCAGGAAGGGTGTCCAGAGAGAAGCCCTTTCTGAAGAAGGGGGGCTCTGCTAAAGCATCGTCATCAAACTTCTTCAGTTGAAATAGAAGAAAGTTGCTCCTAACTCTTCAAAACAGGCGACTGTGTCCAGTTCCCAGGAACCTCGTAACAGGAAGGCATAATCGATTATTGAACCTAACCTTTAGCAGATACAGAATTTATTTTCCAATACAGCAGTTACTAGAGAACTTTAGGATAAATTTGCTGTGTAGAGCATAAAAGTTTGTGACCAGATTGTGTCTGATAGTCCTGAAATATTGGATTGTTCTTGTCCCAAAGGGGCCATCTGAATAACCAATATATAGAAGTAACAGAAAAGTATTTTCCCAGGATGATATTGTAGCCAGGAGAAGAATTTATAAGTACAAAATATCCATTCTGCCATGGTGAATGAGAATAACTTGGAGGCCATTATTTGTTGAGAGGCTACTAGACATGTGGATGGTATGAGAGAAGGTGAAGGTAAAAGGATGGGAATTCCTTTCTCATGGAAAGGAAGCTTTTCAGTAAGGAGAAACAACGTTGTGTGGTGGCCTAGGTGTAAATGATCATAGGCTGTTATTGTTGAATTGGTGGTTATCTGGACAAGCAGTGAATAGAGGAATTATCCATTTTCTTGGAATGACCCATTTCATCCTGAAGACTGTGTCACACTATCACAATAAAGATGTTGCCCATTGCTGCTATTTCTCAGTCTTTGGAATGTAAATAGTGTTTGGAGATAAATACTTTACAAAAATATTTTATTTACTGAGACCTCTTCTAACTTCTACGTAGGACTTCTGTTGAGTCCTACCTTCACTCCCCCAATGCATTTGTGCAGGTTAGTGCCTTACCAAGCCCAGGTATAATCTATGAAGCACAGTTACTTCCCATCAATTGTGTTACTGCCTTCAAATCTGATGAAAGGAAATAATTGGAGTAGGAATTGTTTTATTTCTCTCTTAAGAAACTGTAGTTTACTGGGAGGTGTGTCAGTGCAGAGTGAGAATGACAAAAACTGCAATTTTATTGTGACTTTGTACAGAGACTAACAGCAAGTTCCTGTGTCCTTTTCTTGTTGGTTTTTTCTTTTTCAAACAGCTTTGTGAATAAGAATTTTTGCTTTGTTTCCTTGGTTTAAATATTCATGTTAAATAATATTCATATTTATGATTTATGGAAAGCATCCAAAAAGTATGCTCCAAGTAAGATACCAGGGAGAAACAGTGGGAGTTGCAGGCTAGAAAAGAGTATTCCTGTGTTTCCCAAAGTGATGTTGAAAGGTGTTGTGTACAACAACAAGGAGAAATATCTGATTTGAGAAAATATCTGATTCATGACAACTGTAATGTGGGAATTGTTGGGCAAGTCAAGCTCCTCCTGCTTGGACAAACCTCATGGTCCTGTTACTGTTCCCAAAGATACATATGCTTTTACATGCTTTAAATTGCATAGAGCCCAGATTATCTCTCCTGGCAGGGAGGAGAGCAGAGCTACTATCTGTACAGAATTTTTCAAAGCTGACGCTTCAAGCTATCTTCTCTGCATATCTGACATATTCCTGCTTCATTGTTGACTCTAGCACAACACTTACTGTGAGAATCAAAACAAAGTAATTATCGTCAGATTTCAGTGGATCTAAGTAGAAGTGAAAAATACATGTATGTGTACAGGGAAGAAAAACATTGTGAACTAAGTCTATAAAGCCTTAGCATTTGAGACACTGTTAGAACTACGATTGTACATAAAGGAATTAAAAATTAGCAGCAGAGTTAAAACTAACTAGAGCTTCTTAGCAGTATCAATATGAAGAGTTTAGTTAAGGTAGCTCTACTATCACTCTTTATTTGCAAATACCAAATTCTGCGAGAGAAAAAAAATACAGATTCCTGTTTGTGTGTAATATTATGAGTAAAACCCAGTGCCTGCTTCCAGGGCTGTCACTCCAAATCTCAGCACTTAAAGCCCAGATGAGTTTTCAAGCCTGCTGCACAAAACCCACTCACAGTATGTGAAATAGCCATGGTGTGGCTGTGGCCATGTCTGCTACCTGTCAAGCTGGAGACGTGAAATCCTTGGAACATTCAGGATACTGATATTGAGCAGTGCTGTTGCATAAGCCTCAGATGTGCATATGCTTCTGTGTAGCTCCAGCTGATGCTAAAGAAAATGGAAACCAGTCTAATAGCTAAATCTAAATCAAATTATGAATCGTTTTATTCAATTCAATTTCCATTTAAAAATCATTTGGTTCAGTGATAGGCATGTGACTGCAAGCCCTGAAGACTGAAATGCTCTTTATCTAGACACACAACTGCCTTGACCCTTATCTAGAGGGGCTCTTTAATCTGCTAATTTAGTTTTTATGCCCATTCAGTTCTTGACCTCTCTGACTCAACTTCCAGTTAGTAACACTCATGATGGTTGTTGCTCTGATAGAGACACCTGCCCATTAACAATGGGACTGAGCTGAACAACCTTTCTCTTCTTGTCTAGGCCTCTAAACAGGCAGATGGTAACAACATTTGATCACCACTGATTGGGCTAGCATTTGAACTCTTGACCTAAAGGTGAAGGCCACTGTATCCTATTAGGACTATGAGCCATCAAATTTAGTTTTAGTTTTGATACCTAGCCTGGGATGTGTGTGAAGTCAAACATCTCACAGATACGTGAAGGAAAAGAAGACATTTCTCCTGCATCTGTTCTTTTTTTATTGTTCTGTGTTATAGTCTGTCAGCTCTTCATATTAGCAGTCTCTTCTTTGAAGATTCTCATGTTAATAAAAATTAATTAGCAAAACCACACTCCAAGATCCTATCTCAGGAACAATTCTTATTTCTTCTGTTGTAAAATGCAATCTTTCCCCTTCCCTGTCTTTCTCTATTACATGCCCTTCATACTTGTTGCTGTCATTTTTTTCTTGCAGAATTAGAAAACAGTTTTCCCAACAGATCTTTTTCCGATTAAACAGTGATCCCTGCCAGTCTCTTGTTATGTACTGTCTGACTTGCACACCTACAGTACATGACTTTTTCTTTGGTGGTGTTACACCTATTGATCTCTTCAAATTTAGTGTGTGTGTGTAGTTATCAATATTCAGGACTGTGTCACTACTTTCATTAATCTGTGGCCTCTAATAAATACTTTTCTCTGTCCCTTTTCTCTTTATTTGTAAACGTCTGTATTTTTTTGAAGGCAAAAATTTATGGTTTTACACTTCTTTCTTGAAAACCTCAGTCAAACAGGTTGGGGGGAAGGGGAAAGTAGTGGTGATTCTGATTCATGACTTCTAAAGCATGACTATATTTCTATTTAGATGTAGCAAAGGTGGATATGCAAGTTATTTATCCCTGCAAAGAACGGCCACCATGAGCTGACAAAAAGAGGTCTGTAATAAGTTAGAAATTACCCTGAGGCTTACACTGCAAGCACTGCTGCCAGGCACACTGCAAGATTCACAGTTGCTTTGAGATGCTGATGGATCAGCCGTTCTAGAGCATGAAACAACAGGATGCAGAGTTTCTCAGACTGCCTGTTTGATCTTGTATACTTCATTTTATCTGCTTCAGTGGTGTCTGGATCTCTTCATTTAGGTATCATTTCCAGTTTAGTAATTTTAATATTCTAAAGGTGAACACCAGAATAAAGCAGGTTGTAAGATGAGAGGCAGGCATTTCAAAGCATATAATAAGAGGGCAGATACTGTTAGATGAGTTAGTGTTTGATGTGTGTTTATGAAACTGCTGCTGGTGGTAACTGAGGCTGTGTCTGAGGTGAGCAGAGCCTTCAGCTCCGGGGCCTTCCAGCGTTTCCCCAGCCAGCCCCTCCGTGCCAGTCCTGCCCCACCAGGGCTGCACAAACCCACAGTGTCTGCTCCTGCTTTCCCACACCTGACCCGGCATTATGGGAGGTGTGCTGCAATGATTATGCTCCCACCTGATCAGACCACCTATGAAAATGAAGTGTTTCCTGACAGATGTCTCACTAGGGGGCAGTCCTGGTTTTTAGCATTAAAAACTTCTCCTACCAACTTCATTTTCTTTGCTGGTACCGGGGCAAGCTACTTGAGGGGCTTTGGAGGCTCCACCATGAATATGGAGACTGGTAAACCTTTGAAAGAAAATTGTCTCACGAACAAGGAGGTCTTGGGAGATGCTTTCATAGGAAGAAGACAATTGAACCTTAAAAGATTCTAAGTGCAGAGACATCTTGAGCTGGAGCACTCAGATATGTTATTTTGTGGTCCATTAAAAAAAAAATTGAGATCTGAAATTACTAGCTGTATTTGTGATAGAGAAGCCTATAGCAGAAGTGGTAAGGAAATTTTTGATGACTTTTCACACTGAGAATGCTGTCTGAACTGTTATATTTGCACTGAGCAAGGACTCAGCATTCTTACTTCTTTGATTATTATTGCAGTTGAATGATAACAAGAGTAACCAAAACTTGGTCTTGGTGGGCAGAAATTCCATTTCGTGAGGAATTTAATGCAACCAAGTTGCAGAATTCTAGAGGGAACAGACCCAGATTTGTAGCTCATCCTAAAACATGACTAAGGAAAACCAGAAGGCTTAGAGTGCCATTAGTGGATATATTACCTTTTTTCGGAAGCAAATTTTGAGCTTTCAGACTCGCTAAGAAGTGCTGAACAATGGAGCCTTTTTTTGTTTAATAACACAGCTCGTGCAGACGTCAGTAATGAGGAGAACTGCCCTGTCCTGATTGCCGGGCGGTGGGTGATGAGTTCAGAGCCGGGGCTGCTCTGGGAGCATCGGGGGAGCAAAGGGGCGCAGGGACAGCCCGCCCGCAGCGCATGAGAAATGCCAGCCTTGTGTTAGCAAAGGTGAGACGAGGTGCCGGCCTGTGCTGCTCCTGGGAATTCATTACATGCCTGCATGTCCCGAGAAGGGTGATAAGGAAGATATGTGCAGGAGATTTGCAGTCCTGTTTACTTTCAAAGTTGTAAATCAGGAGCACTCTCTTCTTTTAAGGCTGTACCAGGACAAACAAGAATGTGCTAATGGTCTTGCCTAAAGAGTCGTGGTTTTGGGCTCTATTTAAAAATTTGCTTTAGAATAAATTGGCTGGTAAAGGCAAAGAGCCTAAGTAATCTCAAGAGTTTTGTAATTTTTATTTTTTTTTTTTAATAATCAGAGGTGGTAATACCTCATACTGGACTCTAGGCTTGTTTTCTTTCAGGATATTTGTCTTAGGGAGCTTTTGTAATTTAGCTTCATTGCATGGCTGAGAGAGAAGTATTTAATTTAAACAAATCACTTGTCTTGCAATGTACTTCATCTAGATACTTTAATGATACCTGTGTGATTGGGCTAATTGAGTAGTTCATAATTTTTATGGATCTATTCCCATAACACCCTGGGAAAGTGCATTATTCCACTGCTGTTAAACACAACTGCATTGATGAATCTATGACTTTCCCAGACTTCCATGGGAGTGACTGAGAAGTTGACTGCACCTTCCCAGATCCCTTGTCTAGGACTCCAAATGATGGAAAATATTCTTCCTTTTTATTATGTATGAAACATATGTACAGTTGCACGTGTTAGTGTAGAGAATAAGGCTTATATAAATTACTGACTATTTTACATAAATTATCCATGTTCTACAAAACTCAAGTCTCTAGAAAGGTCTCTTCATATTTATTTTTAACAATTTTTGGAAGAGAGTGCACTTACATTTTACAAATGGCCGAGTAGAATATACAGTACCATATTTACATACAATTTGCAATTAGATATAGGTCTTCTCAATTATATAAGAAACACTTGCCATATTTTTGTAACGAGAAACCAAGGCTCATGTAACAATTAAGGATTCTAATTTCAGATACTTTAAACTCTGCTCAAATTAAAATTAATGCATTTTGTAACATTGGCACACAATTTCAGAAATGTCTAGGAAATAAATTTGGTTTTCAAAAATGAGGTTGGGATTAAAGAGTCTTCATCATCCTCCAAGTCAGTGAAGACTCAGTCTTCTTAAGAAATTATCTAGACTTTCTTTATAATCAGAAATAGCTATCTTCAGAGAGCGATTTGTGCCACCCATTTTTGACATCTGTCTTTGCAAAGGACAAAGCGCCCTCAGAAAATACTGCTCTCTGTTGACTGTTGATGGAACCTGGATGGTTAGCTAAGGCTAAAACCTCTCTTTGAGATGAATAATATTGAGAATCCAGACTAAAGTTATTGGTCTTTTTGCTAAAGTAGGAGAAAAATCATCAACCAAAAGTTTGGGTTTGGTTTGTTTCTTTGTTTTCTGTACAGAAATCACCAAGAAACCCAAAAAGATGAGTCAACCATATAACCATATTCTAGTTAAATTAAATAAAATTAATTATTATTATTTTTCAAAGCTTTACATACTCTTAAAAGCTTTTTTTACACCACCATATAGAACTAAAGGCTAATACTTCCTACCATGAGCTAACATGTTTACAAGAATTTGAGCTGTCTGGGGTTTGTTTTTTTAAATTGTTGGTGGATTTTGGATGTATTATTATACATTCAAAAAAAAGCTTTCTGGATTCTCTAAAACCCAATGCAGGGATCTGTCCATACCATACACATTTTAACAACACGTGTGAGATAACTGCTCCAAAATAGAAGCCAAAGCTGATCGCAGATCTGTGCCTTCTGTAACCCAGTCCCTACAGACCTAAATTAATTACCCAGCTCAGCAAGTCCAAGCTTTACTGACCAAGTGAGATGTCTTGTGGCTGTTTCTGAAGGGGGAGTAAATGCTTTTGAGGTTTTTTTTTAGGTGTTGTGGTACTTGTGTGCAAGTTTGCAAGTAAAATTGCTTTTTCCACTGATTAGGAATCCTAAAAATTCCTTTTGTATTAGACAGAATATTTATTGTTTTTTCTAGTAGTGCTTGAGATTAATTTTTCAACTCCGTTTCTTAGGAAATCCAGAACCGTATTGCTCAACGAAAGAGAACTATTTATTGTTATCTCAGATGACAATGCACATCAAGATTTTACATAGATTTCAGGTTTGTTTTTACAAAGCCACTGGCACATGTGCATTTTCTCTCACTGTTGTTTAAAAAAGTTTAAGTAACCAGCCCCACCAGCCCCCATAATTATATATGTAGTATACAAATTGCAGTAGCATGAAACAGTGTGCTCTTTTGCTGTATTTAAATTTTCAGTAGTGCCATATCATTAATTCAGTTTCTTTTCACTGGAACTTGTGTTATTCTTTGTGCATTTTGTTTGTATTTTGAGGCCCCTATGATGTTTTCTAAACAACGGTTTTAGAATTTTAAGGAGTGAAAAGCTCTTAGTAGTTTCACTGTCATAATTTGTCTGTAAAAATATGGATTCTTTATTTTTCCCAAATGACTTCAAAGGGAAACTTGTTCAGCCCATGAGACAGAATTGTGGAGGTGCTACAAACTCACTCATGGATTTGGTAATCTCTTGACATTTATTTGGATAGTTAGGGCTTCTTTTCATTGATGCAATCTGCCTGATAATAAAGATTGTGCAGTCAAAACACTGCACAGAAGTTGACTACTCTGTTCGCGGCATGTCTTGATTTTCTGCAGATGTACCAATAGCTAAAGTAGCTTTGCTTTTGTTTTAGTAACTGAATATAGCTGCAATGTAGAGATGAAGTGTATGTGCTGAAATCATAGACCCTTTGCATTGTAGTTTTTCTGTCTCTAAGTTTAAGTGATAGAACTGCTTTTTATCATGGGTTTTAAAGTGCTTTTTTTGTCATGGGTCTTATGGTGTTAGTTTCAGAAGGAGAAACCCCTACCTCTGTTGATTTTTAGTTATTGGACAAAGCATCATTTTGCATCACAGTGATAGCTATTGGAAGGGAAAAAGACCAACCTCTCAAGAATTGGTGTTGAAAAACCAATGTTGGTCAAGGAAGAACAGTAAGTGCTGGAGTACTTTTGGAGGGGTGGGGCTTGCCCTTGAAAGCAGAAGAGGAATTCTTCATGACTAAGAGCTTCTTTGTAAAAATTAGGTCTTGTATTTCTATTGATCAGAGTAAGCTGAATAGTTCCAGGGATAATTAAACCTGGGACAGAGACACAGCTTTATGGTGTTGTGCTCAGTTCATTTTTCACCTAAAAATCATTATATTAAAAATAAATATTTACATTTGTGTTCAGTACTTCTGTTGGGAAACATAGATCTGTAGTAACAGAGTTATTTTGAGATCTGTGCAAACAGGAATTGCATTTCCCTGCAGATTCTGGGCAGAAACTAGTAGTAAATTACCTGGCTATAAGTACTTCATGCAAAGGGTCAGTAATGAAGAATCATAAAAGCCTGCAGCCAATATCTTTGACTGTGATTTATACTACTGGATGCATCAGCGTTTAGGTTTTCAAGCTGAAACATCTTTTTAAAACACTGATTTGAGAAAGCAGAGAGCACATGTCTTTTGAGGATGAGTCATGTTAAGTATCAAATTTGGATGCTTGAACTTGTCCAATATTTCTGATTTTTTGCCCTGGTCTTAGCAACTGTGTACTTGGTTTTAGAGAAGATACTTTACCCTGCTTAAATTTCTGCAGCTGTTTTAAGGAGGAAAAGTTCTAGCACAATTGCTACTAGAATCACGATGAGCTGTTTTGTAGGCTTCTTCAAGTACAGACATTGTTTTCTGGTTAATACTTTGAATATTTGATGCAAAAAATGTAAATTACTAAAATACTCTGCATCAGGTCTTCCATTTAGCATTATCCTCTCGCACTGTGGAGTAAACTAATGAATTACAGCATGATTACATAGCACATAATTAACTTTGTAATTAATATGCAACTGCCACTTAAACTAAAGTACTGCTTATAAAGATGTACGGCAACAGTAAATCACAGGTCAGAAGTAGCACTTTGGAATTTTCAAAAGAATGAGAGTAAATGCAGAATCACTTACAGCAGCAAAGTAAGTTAATTAAAAAGCAGATTAATTGTGAATGTCCTGTTTAATTTTAAATACCTTTGCTATTTCTTTTCCCTGAAGAAAGAACAAATTTAAAGCCTAACTCATTCATTGTTTTCTTAGATGACATATTTAAAAATGAGCATTAAACTGTCCTGGTTGAGATTAGAATTTGGTTGGTATTCCTTTCTCATCTTGCTGCATAGAAGGGTAACATGAAACCAACAACTTTTTACTTGAATTAATTCCAGTTTTCTGCCATCGTCTTCTTTTTTGGGTTGTTTTTCAGTCAATGAAACAAAGTTAGTCAAACCAATTCCATCCTTTGTTTTGCTGATTTGACTTTTTTTTTTAAGGAGGATGGGGATTTGTATTGTGCTGTCATAACCAATGAAGAATGAGGAAAGGTCTAAGTTCATTTACTTCAGACAAACTATTTTTTTGCAGCAACTGTCCCCAGTTGCTGGTGGCCCCAGCAGTGGTGCTCGTGCTGGATGTCCTTGTGCAGACAGATCACATGCTTCACAGCCATGCAGAATGACACAGCAGTAAAGCTGCATGACTTGCTGCAGGTTTCCAAAGCATTCCATCCATCTCCATGTGAAATGCTGTTGATAATGGCAGGGAATTGAAATNGATTTCAGTATTCGTGGTGCTCACTATATTGTTGGTTGCTTCATCCACGTGGTGCTATTTTTTTCTTTTTAAATGGCTATCTGAAACTTCTGACCTGGAATAAAGAGTGATAGATGCTTCACAGTTGCTCTTCATTCTAGATAAATAATCACTCAGGCATAATTACATGCATCTCTCAGCACTCATGAATATCTACTGCTTGCTTGAATAGCTGGGAGGGAATATACATTGCCCTTACAAATCCTTCAGAATAGGTTTCTGCTTGTATTGTGTTTAGGAGAAAAAGAAACAGGAAACAAGCAGCACCACACACACAAAAAAAAGGAAAAATAACCTGAAAACCAACCAGAAAACCACCCAAACAAAAAATCAGAAACCAGGAATTCTTCATTTTCTGTTTGCTGGCTTTGTTTTTCTTCATTGATCGACATACTCAACAGGCTGATTACTATGAAAATTGACATGTAAGAATAATCCTGACTTACTCTTCAAAAAAAAAAAAACCAAAAACACTGGAAGTAGGATGTGCACCATAAGTAGAATCTAACGTAATGGAACTTGGAGGGA